>JACGTP010000909.1:5121-15990 GCA_023678845.1 Mischocyttarus mexicanus
TGTATACTAGAATCAAAGTATCTGAACCTTGAAAACTCATTACTTCCTTAAATTATCGAGTTCGTAATTTTTGGAGTAAATTATTAAGAAATATCTCAAATTGAAGCTAAGGGTTTTTTCTTTTACTCAGTAGTAATTTTAAAAAAGGCACCAAAAATTCGTTGTTTGTAAGGCTTTTTCTCAAGAAAGAAGAATTTTTAAATCGATAATTTTGGCAAAAGCGAAAAAAAAGCCTCAAAACTGTAGAACTTTTCGCGGTATGCTGGAATGAAAGTATCTGAACGATAAAAACTCATTACTCTCTTAGATTACTCAGTTCGTAATTTTTGGGGTAAATTATTAAAAAATATCTTAAATTGAAGCTAAGGGTTCTTCCTATTATTCAGTATTAATTTTAAAAAGAAGCACTAAAAATTCGTTGTTTGTAAGGTTTTTTCTCAAGAAAGAGAAATTTTCAAATCGTGAATTTTGCCAAAAGCGAAAAAAAGCCTCGAAAAAATAGAATTTTTCGCTGTATGCTAGAATCAAAGCATCTGAACCTTGAAACCTCATTACTCTCTTAGATTACCCAGATCGTAATTTTTGGAGGCAACTATTAGGAAATATCTCGAATTAAAGCTAATGGTTTTTTCTATTATTCAGTAGAAATTTCTAAACAAGGCGCCAAGAATTTCGTCTTGTGTAAGGTTTTTTCTCAAGCAAGAAGAATTTTCAAATCGAGAATTTTGGCAAAAGCGTAAAAAAAGCCTTGAGACTATAGAACTTTTTCGCGGTATGCTGGAATCAAAAAATCTAAACGTTGAAAACTCCTTACTCTTTTAGATTACCCAGTTTGTAATTTTTGAAGTAAATTATTAAGAAATATCTCAAATTGAAACTAAAGGTTTTTCCTATTATTCAGTAGAAATTTCAAAAAAAAGCAATAAAAATTCGTTGTATATAAGGTTGTTTCTCAAGAAAGAAGAATTTTCAAATCGAGAATTTTCTGCTAAGCGAAAAAAAGCCACGATTCAAATGAAACTTTTTCGCGGTATGCTAGAATTAAAGTATATAAGCGTTGAAATCTTATTAGTTTCATAGATTACCAAGTTTGTAATTTTTGGGTTAAATTATTAAGAAATATCTCAAATCGAAGCAAAGAGTTTTTCCTATTATTCAGTAGAAATTTCTAAACGAGGCGCTAAAAATTTCGTCTTGTGTAAGGTTTTTTCTCAAGCAAGAAGAATTTTCAAAACGAGAATTTTGGCAAAAGCGTAAAAAAAGCCTTGAGACTATAGAACTTTTTCGCGGTATGCTGGAATCAAAGAATCTAAACGTTGAAAACTCCTTACTCTTTTAGATTACCCAGTTTGTAATTTTTGAAATAAATTATTAAGAAATATCTCAAATTGAAGGTAGGGGTTTTTTCTATTTATTTATTTATTTTTTCCCAAACCGGGTTTACAAGGCGTTTTTTCAAGAAACGAACCCAAAACTTTAACAACTCGCCCTTTGTCCATACCACATCAAATTAATAACACATCTCACATATACATCTTAACATAATCTAATAACATAACAACATTTACTTAACACTATTTCCACTATTTACAATTATTACCTAGCCTACCCCCTTGCACTCCTTCTCCTATCCTCCAGCTCTCTCATCCATTTCTCCCCTTCCCCTTCCTCGTCTAAAATTCCCATTATTCTTTCCGCTAAACCTACCTCCTCCCCCTCCTCCCCCGCCCAAGCGCATCTCTCCAACACATGATCCTACGATTCGACTTTCCACCCACATATTCTACACAGCCTATCCTCCTGCACCTCCCAGTATCTGCCTCCTCTCATTTCGTTCCCTAACCTGAATCTCGCTATCCTCCTCCTCCTCTCCTCATTTCCTTTTCCCACTAAATACTTTGGCACCCCCTCAACCCTTGCTACCTTTTACCATTCATTGTACCTCGACTCCAGTACCTGCTCCCATCTCTCCTCCTCTTGCTGGTTCCTGTCAATCCTTCGCACCTCCTCCCATGTCTCCTTTCCCTCCCCCAACCCCTCTTTCGCTAACCAGTCCTTAAATCTTCCTCTCCCCTCCTCTCACCCCGACAATTCCTCCCCCCCTTTTCTCCTCCTCTCCTTCGCCTCCACCAAACACATTCTAGCTAATTCACTTCCTTTCCCCTCCTCCAGCCTCCTTTCAAAACTCCAGGCCCTTTTCGCAGCTCTCGTCCTGATCTTATCCCTCTTGACCTCCTCCCTCACCATATACCCTGGTGTTCTCCACTCCACCCCCAGGGTCCACCTTATGTACCTTTCCTGTACTCCTTCAAATTCCTTTCTCTCCTCCCATCCCCATATCTCTGCCCCGTACCCCATCACCGTCCACACCAGAGTATCGAAAAGCCACATCCTTCTACTCCAATCCCTCCCAAATTTCCTCTTCCCTAATCCCCATACCTGTCTCATTACTGCCGCTTCCTTCCTCGCCCTATCCTCAACATGCGCTCCCTGCCCCCCGTTCTTCCTAAACACATACCCCAGATATTTAAATTCCTTGACCTCCTCTATTCTCTCCCCTTTCCACATCCATGCCACTTCCTTGCTCCTACCACCCCCCTTCCTGAATCTCACTATCTTCGTCTTTCCCACATTTACCTTCAGCCTCTTCTTGTCCACATACCCTTCCAACCTCCTTAACATGCTCTCCATCTCTTCCTCCCTTTCCGCCAACACAACCACGTCGTCTGCTTACGCCAAGGTACACACTCTCCTATCCCCCACCACTACTCCCCCCCACCTTCCTTTCCTCATCTCCTCCTCCAAATCTGCGGTCAACAGATTGAAGAGGATCGGACTCATAGGGCAGCCCTGCCTCACACCCCTCTCCGTCCAGAAACCCTCGCCCACCCCTCCCCCGCCCTTACCCTACTTACCGTTTCCCTATACACCTCTTCCACCCTCTCCCTAAGACCCAACCTTATCCCCCTCTTCCCCATCGCCTCCAACAGCACCCTTCTATCCACCGAATCAAACGCAGCCCCCAGGTCCACAAACGCCGCGATCAATTTCCCCCCCTTTTTCGCAACTTGCCTCCCCACCAAATAATTTAACACATAGACATTGTCCATGGTCCCCCTGCCCTTCCTGAAACCCGCTTGATTCGGCGGCACCAACCCCTCCCTCTCAACTTCCTCCTCTATCCTTCCCGCCAAGATCGCCGTGTACAATTTGTACAGCGACGGCATCAGCGTGATGCCCCTATACTCCTTCGCCCTCTCCCCTTCACCCTTTTTAACAATCGGGACAATAATCCCCTCCCTCCACCCCACTGGCCAGCCTTCCCCTCTCCACACCCTATTGCACACCTCCCAAGCCATCCCTATCCCTACCCGACCCCCGCACATCCACGCTTCGTTTGGGATTTCGTCAATCCCCGCCGCCTATCCCTCCTTCCATTTCCTTACTACCCTTCCGACCTCCACCCAACTTATATCCTCCTCCCTCCCTTCCCTCCCCCCGCCCTCTGCCACTATTTCAATCCTCCTCTCCACCCCTCCTAACAGCCCAACAAAGTGCTCCTTCCACTCTTCCTCCCTAATTTCCTCATTCACCCTCGTTCTCCTTTTCCTTCCCCTACTCACTATCTCCCACACCTTCTGCTCCGTCCTGGCCTCCTCCACCTCCTTAATCGCTCTTTCTCTCTCCTCCTCCTTCTTCCTCTCACACATTCGTTTGTATTCCCCCTTCTTCCCACCATACTCCTCTCTTGTCCCCACTCCTCTCCTCCAACGCCGCAGCTCTCTTCTTACCTCGGCCTTCTTTTTCTTACAATCCACATCCCACCATCCTTCCCTTCTCTGCCCTTTCTTCCTCCCTCCTTTCTCCTCACTCCTCCTGATCACCACCATCACCCTACCCGTTAACTCCTTCACTCTCTCCTGCACATCCTCCTGCACCAACTCCACCTCACTCATCCCCCTACAAAACTCCTCTTTCATCTTCTCCGACCACCTTCCACGACTTCCCCCGCCCTTTCCTCTCCTCTGCCGTCTCCCTAACCCCCTTTCTACACCTCTCAACATCACAACAAGTGGGTGATGATCTGACTCCACCCTATCCTCCACGATCATAGATTCTATCTCCTTCCTTGAGACCTCATCCGCCAGGACGTAATCTATGACCGTGCTGGCCTTTCCTCCTGTGAATGTATATTCACCCTCCTCATCCCCCTTTGTGCCACCGTTTAGAATACCCCACCCCACTTCTCCCAGTACCTTCGTCAACTTTAGCCCTTCCCTATTAACCTTATTGTCCTTTGACCTTCTTCCTACCAACACCCCCTCTGCCTCACTCCCAAACACCCTTCCCCCCTTCTCTCCTGTCCTTGCATTAAAATCTCAGGGTTTTTTCTATTATTCAGTAGTAATTTTAAAAAAAGGCACCAAAAATTCGTTGTTTGTAAGGTTTTTTCTCAAGAAAGAAGAATTTTTAAATCGATAATTTTGGCAAAAGCGAAAAAAAAGCCTCGAAACTGTAGAACTTTTCGCGGTATGCTGGAATGAAAGTATCTGAACGATGAAAACTCATTCCTCTCTTAGATTACTCAGTTCGTAATTTTTTGGGTAAATTATTAAGAAATATCTTAAATTGAAGCTAAGGGTTTTTCCTATTATTCAGTATTAATTTTAAAAAGAGGCACTAAAAATTCGTTGTTCGTAAGGTTTTTTCTCAAGAAAGAAGAATTTTCAAATCGTGAATTTTGCCAAAAGCGAAAAAAAGCCTCGAAAAAATAGAATTTTTTCGCTGTATGCTAGAATCAAAGTATCTGAACCTTGAAAACTCCTTACTCTCTTAGATTACCCAGATCGTAATTTTTGGAGGCAATTATTAGGAAATGACTCGAATTAAAGTTAAAGGTTTTTCCTATTATTAAGTAGAAATTTCTAAACGAGGCGCAAAAATTTCGTTGTTTTTAAGGTTTTTTCTCAAGAAAGAAGAATTTTTAAATCGAGAATTTTGACAAAAGCGAAAAAAAGACTCGAAACAATGGAATTTTTCCGCAGTATGCTAGAATTAAAGTATCTAATCGTTGAAATCTTATTACTTTCATAGATTACCTAGTTCGTAATTTTTAGGGTAAATTATTAAAAAATATCTCCAATCGAAGCAAAGGGTTTTTCCTATTATTCAGTAGAAATTTCTAAATGAGGCGCTAAAAATTTCGTTGTTTGTAAGGTTTTTTCTCAAGAAAGAAGAATTTTCAAATCGAGAATTTTTGCAAAAGCGAAAAAAAGGCTCGAGACTATAGAACTTTTTCGCGGTATGCTAGAATCAAAGTATCTGAACGATGAAAACGCATTACTCTCTTAGATTACTTAGTTCGTAATTTTTGGGGTAAATTATTAAGAAATATCTCAAATTGAAGCTAAGGGTTTTTTCTATTATTCAGTAGTAATTTCAAAAAGAGGCACCAAAAATTCGATGTTTGTAAGGTTTTTTCTCAAGAAAGAAGAATTTTTAAGTCGAACATTTTGGCAAAAGCGAAAAAAAAGCATCGAGACCATAGAACTTTTTCGCGGTATGCTGGAATTAAAGTATCTAAACGATGAAAACTCATTACTCTCTTAGATTACCCAGTTTGTAATTTTTTGGGTAAATTATTAAGAAATATCTCAAATTAAAGCTAAGGGTTTTTCCTATTATTCGGTAAAAATTTCTAAACCAGGCGCCAAGAATTTCGTCTTGTGTAAGGTTTTTTCTCAAGCAAGAAGAATTTTCAAATCGAGAATTTCGGCAAAAGCGTAAAAAAAGCCTCGAGACTATAGAACTTTTTCACGGTATGCTGGAATCAAAGTATCTGAACGTGGAAAACTCATTACTCTTTTAGATTACCCAGTTCGTAATTTCTTTGGTAAATTATTAAGAAATATCTCAAATTGAAGCTAAGGGTTTATCCTATTATTCGGTAAAAATTTCTAAACCAGGCGCCAAGAATTTCGTCTTGTGTAAGGTTTTCTCTAAAAAAGAAGAATTTTCAATTCGAGAATTTTTCCAAAAGCGTAAAAAAAGCCACAAAACTATGGAATTTTTTCGCGGAATGCTAGAATCGAAGTATCTGAACGATGGAAACTTATTACTCCTTTGATTACAAAGTTTGTAATTTTTTGGGTAAATTATTAAGAAATATCTCAAATTGAAGCTAAGGGTTTTTCCTATTATTCAGTAGTAATTTTAAAAAGAGGCACCACAAATTTGTTGTTTTTAAGGTTTTTTCTCAAGAAAGAAGAACTTTCAAATCGAGAATTCTGCTAAAAGCGACAAAAAGCTTCGAAACTGTGGATTTTTTTCGCTGTATGCTAGGATCACAGTATCTGAACGTGGAAAACTCATTACCCCCTTAGATTACCCAGTTCGTAATTTTTGGGGTATATTATTAAGAAATATCTCAAATTGAAGCTAAAGGTTTTTCCTATTATTCAGTAGAAATTTCACAAAAAAGCACCAAAAATTCGTTGTTTATAGGGTTTTTTTTCAAGAAAGTAGAATTTTCCGAAAAGCGAAAAAAAAGTTTCGATTCAAATGGAACTTTTTCGCGGTATGCTAGAATTAAAGTATCTAATTGTTGAAATCTCATTACTCCCTTAGATTATCTATTTCGTAATTTTTGGGGTAAATTTTTAAGAAATATCTCAAATCGAAGCTAAGGGTTTTTCCTATTATTCAATAGAAATTCCTGAACAAAGTGCCAAAAATTTCGTTGTTTGTAAGGTTTTTTCTCATAAAAGAAGCATTTTTAAATCGAAAATTTTGACAAAAGCGAAAAAAAGCATCGAAACAATGGAATTTTTCCGCGGTATGCTAGAATGAAAGTATCTGAACGATGAAAACTCATTACTCTCTTAGATTACTCAGTTCGTAATTTTTGGGGTTAATTATTAAGAAATATCTCAAATTGAAGCTAAGGGTTTTTCGATTATTCAGTAGTAATTTTAAAAAGAGGCACCAAAAATTCTTTGTTTATAAGGTTTTTTCTCAAGAATGAAGAATTTTCAAATCGAGAATTTTGCCAAAAGCGAAAAAAGCCTCGAAAAAAAGGAATTTTTTCGCTGTATGCTTGGATCAAAGTATCAGAACGTTGAAAACTTATTACTCTCTTAGATTACCTAGTTCGTAATTTTTGGGGTCAATTATTAAGAAATATCTTAAATTAAAGCTAAGGGTTTTTACTATTATTCAGTAGAAATTTTTAAACGAGGCGCCAAGAATTTCGTCTTGTGTAAGGTTTTTTCTTAAGCAAGAAGAATTTTCAAATCGAGAATTTTGGCAAAAGCGTAAAAAAAGCTTCGAGACTATAGAACTTTTTCGCGGTATGCTGGAATCAAAGTATCTAAACTTTGAAAACTCCTTACTCTTTTAATTTACCCAGTTTGTCATTTTTGAAGTAAATTATTACGAAATATCTCAAATTGAAGCTAAAGGTTTTTCTTATTATTCAGTAGAATCTTCAAAAAAAAGCACCACAAATTTGTTGTTTTTAAGGTTTTTTCTCAAGAAAGAAGAATTTTCAAATCGCGAATTTTCCGAAAAGCGAAAAAAAAGCCTCGATTCAAATGGGACTTTTTCGCGGTATGCTAGAATTAAAGTATCTAATCGTTGAAATCTCATTACTCCCTTAGATTATCTAGTTCGTAATTTTTAGGGTAAATTATTAAGAAATAACTCAAATCGAAGGTAAGGGTTTTTTCTATTATTCAGTAGAAATTTCTAAACAAGGCGCTAAGAATTTCGTTATTTGTACGGTTTTTTCTCAAGAAAGAAGAACTTTCAAATCGAGAATTTTGCTAAAAGCGACAAAAAGCTTCGAAACTGTGGAATTTTTTCGCTGTATGCTAGGATCCAAGTATCTGAACGTTGAAAACTCATTACCCTCTTAGATTACCCAGTTCGTAATTTTTGAGGTAAATTATTAAGAAATATCTCAAATCGAAGCTAAGGGTTTTTCCTAATATCCAGTAAAAATTTCTAAACGAGGCGCCAAGAATTTCGTCTTTTGTAAGATTTTTCTCAAGAAAAAAGAATTTTCAAATCGAGAATTCTGACAAAAGCGAAAAATAGCCTCGAAACAATAGAATTTTTCCGCGGTATGCTAGAATGAAAGTATCTAAACGATGAAAACTTATTATTTTCTTAGATTACTCTGTTCGTGATTTTTGGTGTAAATTATTAAGAATTATCTCAAATTGAAGCTAAGGGTTTTTCCTATTATTCAGTAGAATCTTCAAAAAAAAGCACCACAAATTTGTTGTTTTTAAGGTTTTTTCTCAAGAAAGAAGAATTTTCAAATCGAGAATTTTCCGAACGGCGAAAAAAAAACCTCGATTCAAATGGGACTTTTTCGCGGTATGCTAGAATTAAAGTATCTAATTGTTGAAATCTCATTACTCCCTTAGATTATCTAGTTCGTAATTTTTGGGGTAAATTATTAAGAAATATCTCAAAACGAAGCTAATGGTTTTTCCTAATATCCAGTAAAAATTTCTAAACGAAGCGCCAAGAATTTCGTCATTTGTAAGATTTTTTCTCAAGAAAGAAGAATTTTCAAATCAAAAATTTTGCTAAAAGCGAAAAAAAAACCTCGAAAGTATGGAATTTTTTCGCTGTATGCTGGAGTCAAGGTATCTGAACGTTGAAAACTTTTTACTCTTTTAGATTACCCAGTTTGTAATTTTTGAGGTAAATTATTAAGAAATATCTCAAATTGAAGCTAAGGGGTTTTCCTATTATTCAGTAGTAATTTTAGAAAAAGAGGCACCAAATATTCGTTGTTTGTAAGTTTTTTTCTCAAGAAAGTAGAATTTTCCGAAAAGCGAAAAAAAAGCCTCGATTCAAATGGAACTTTTTCGCGGTATGCTAGAATCAAAGTATCTCAACGTTGAAAACTCATTACTCTCTTAGATTACCCAGTTCGTAATTTTTGGGGTTAATTATTAAGAAATATCTCAAATTGAAGCTAAGGGTTTTTCCAATTATTCAGTAGTAATTTTAAAAAGATGCACTAAAAATTCGTAGTTTGTAAGGTTTTTTCTCAAGAAAGAAGAATTTTCAAATCGAGAATTTTAGCAATAGCGTAAAAAAAGCCTCGAGACTATAAAATTTTTTCGCGGTTTGCTTGCATCAAAATATCTGAATGATGAAAACTCATTACTACCTCGGATTATCCAGTTCGTAATTTTTGGCGTAACTTATTAAGAACTATCTTAAATTGAAGCTAAGGGTTTTCTCTATTATTCAGTAGAAATTTCTAAACGAGGCGCCAAGAATTTCGTCTTCTGGTAAGGTTTTTTCTCAAGAAAGAAGAATTATTAATTCGAGAATTTTGCCAAAAGAGAAAAAATAGCAACAAAACTATGGAATTTCTTCGCGGTATGCTAGAATCGAAATATCTGAACGATAAAAACTCATTACTTCCTTAGATATCCCAGCTTGTAATTTTTGGGGTAAATTATTAGGAAATATCTCAAATTAAAGCTAAGGGTTTTTCCTATTATTCAATAGAAACTCCTGAACAAAGCGCCAAAAATTTCGTTGTTTGTAAGGTTTTTTCTCATAAAAGAAGCATTTTTAAATCAAAAATTTTGCCAAAAGCGAAAAAAACCTCGAAACAATGGAATTTTTTCGCGGTATCTAAGCATGTAAGTATCTGAACGATGAAAACTCATTACTCTCTTAGATTACTCAGTTCGTAATTATTGGGGTAAATTATTAAGAAATATCTTAAATTGAAGCTAAGGGTTTTTCCTATTATTCAGTAGTAATTTTAAAAAGAGGCACTAAAAATTCGTTGTTTGTAAGGTTTTTTCTCAAGCAAGAAGAATTTTCAAATCGAGAATTTTAGCAAAAGCGTAAAAAAAGCCTCGAGACTATAGATCTTTTTTGCGGTATGTTGGAATCAAAGAATCTAAAGGTTGAAATCTCATTACTCCCTTAGATTACCTAGTTCGTAATTTTTGGAGTAAATTATTAAGAAATATCTCAAATTGAAGCAAAGGGTTTTTCTATTATTCAGTAAAAATTTCTCAACGAGGCGCCAAGAATTTCGTCTTTTGGTAAGGTTTTTTCTCAAGAAAGAAGAATTTTTAATTCGAGAATTGTGCCAAAAGAGAAAAAAAAGCAACAAAACTATAGAATTTTTTCGCGATATGCTAGAATGAAAGTATCTGAACGATGAAAGCTCATTACTCTCTTAGATTACTCAGTTCGTAATTTTTGGGGTTAATTATTAAGAAATATCTCAAATTGAAGCTAAGGGTTTTTCCAATTATTCAGTAGTAATTTTAAAAAGAGGCACTAAAAATTCGTAGTTTGTAAGGTTTTTTCTCAAGCAAGAAGAATTTTCAAATCGAGAATTTTAGCAAAAGCGTAAAAAAAGCCTCGAGACTATAGATCTTTTTTGCGGTATGTTGGAATCAAAGAATCTAAAGGTTGAAATCTCATTACTCCCTTAGATTACCTAGTTCGTAATTTTTGGAGTAAATTATTAAGAAATATCTCAAATTGAAGCAAAAGGTTTTTCTATTATTCAGTAAAAATTTCTGAACGAGGCGCAAAAATTTCGTTGTTTGTAAGGTTTTTTCTTAAGAAAGAAAAATTTTTAAATCGAGAATTTTGACAAAAGCAAAAAAAAGCTTCGAAACAATGGAATTTTTTCGCGGTATCTAAGCATGTAAGTATCTGAACGATGAAAACTCATTACTCTCTTAGATTACACAGTTCGTAATTTTTGGGGTCAATTATTAGAATATATCTTGAATTAAAGCTAATGGTTTTTCCTATTATTCAATAGAAATTCCTAAACGAGGCGCCAAGAATTTCGTCTTCTGTAAGGTT
>JACGTP010000910.1:0-15987 GCA_023678845.1 Mischocyttarus mexicanus
TGCTAAAGCTTACTCTGACTCAGGATCAATGAGAAGACAAAGTAAAGTCAAAACTGCTTTAGACTTTAATCTTTGATATAAGAAGTGAAGCAATCCCTTAGGCTGAAGAGCGATTACACATTATCGTAGCTATAAAATTAGCGAATGCTAAAACTTGCACTGACTGAAGATCAATAAGAAGACGTTTTAACACTATTCCATCCGACTCTTCACGTATAGCTATTATTACCGCGGCCGGTAAAATGACCGGTCTTTCACATCTTATATTTTTCAATATTGAATGAGGACCAATAGCCAGCTTACCAGTATAAAAATATATTTTCTTTTATATAAGACTACATAAACTACATTTTATTCTTTTTCGTCGCACTTTTCACATAAAGGCTTCTTTACTGTACATTTTCATCATACGTACTTTTTACATTTTATACAGATTTAATTCGTCTAATTTTCTTTAGAATACCTTATCTGACATGTTTTCCGTTCACGGAAACCTGTAGTTGTACTTGTGATAGGTATTGGTTGATTTTCTTTTCTATCTCTTGTTATTATTTGATGGCAAGTTCTTCTGCCAATTGGAATAGAAATTCCTGTCTTTTAATTTCTCTTTCCGTAGTTTCTTTACATAACACCCATGCATTTATCCCGGCTAAATCCAAGATATTAAAAAATACTTGCAAAGGCTATCTCCGTGATTTAAACTTTACCGAATAATTTCTGGCTATTTGGTCAGTCACATCTACGCCAAATTTGGTGCTATTGTACAACTAAATTTTCTCCGGTGTTCAGGTGTCATTTTCTTCATTTTGTACGGAATTGTGCATTGTACTAAGAATTAGAACTTTTTTTCTTGGTTTGGCTTTGTAAACTGTCAACATACAATTACTTGAGAGATAGAGTTTGGTTGAGGAAAGTGCCATGTCGTCGTTTTTCAGTTTTGCCAGTCTTAGTAGTTCTTTTCTATTTGTTCTAATTGTCCCAACAATTGTAGTTTTTTCGCTAAGAGTTTTGTCGCTAAAGAAAGGCTTGTAAACAAGTTGTCCGTGGTTATATTTCTTCCAGATCCAGCAAACGGTTTTGGTAATTTCATAGTGACAAACTCTCTTAGAGGAACTAAGGGTGAAACTTACTGTAACGTATTACTAGTCTTGTTCACTATTTGGAAATTGACACTTACAACACGTAATACGATATAAAACGTTATAAAATAATAATAATGATAAAAGACTGCAAAGTATGCTCTTTGTGACGTTCACGTTTCGATGCACTTTGTTCGTGTTACAAGACTCTACTGATTTGAATTTGTGAAAAGACGTCTATACATTTCCTTCAGTTATAAGTTGTTTGTTCTCCGTCATAATAGATAAGATTACGTAAGAAAATTTAGGGATGTGGACCGTATCAGATGAATCAAGCAAAAAAACCGATAGTCAAACGAGAACTGAAAAAACTGAGAAGTGCCGTAAACCATTTTCTGGAAAACACCTATAAGATAAAATTATGCCACAACTACATCACCTTTCGTTTGTAACGAATTTATAGTTTTGACATTGAGTCTTAGAAAAAAACTATTAAAAAAACGTATAAATCGTACCCCCGGTCAAATGACCTGTCGTGCTAGGTGAGACAGACTACAAATTTTGCTCAGAAAATAAACAATAAAAAATAAGTGGATATTGTAAAATGTATCATATATATATATTTTAGGAAAAGTTATAAAGTTTAGAGGCGATTCGCTTACGTTCAATGTAGGAAATTTCAATTAAAAATTTAAAAACGGTCAATGGACCGGTCCCGGTTGGAATAGAGTTAAAGTCAAATCTGCGTAGACTTTGATTTTACCTATAGGTCGAGAAGCGATCCAATAGTCCGAGAAGCGATCCTATAGGTTAAGAAGCGATTTCATGGGCTAATAAGCAATCACACATTAGCTCAGCAATAGGTTTAGCGGATGCAATAGCTTACTCTGACTTAGGATCAATGGGAAGACGTACTAAAGTCAAAAATGCTTTGGACTTTAACCTTAGCTATAAGAAGTAAAGCAATTCAAAAGGACAAGAAGCAAACACACATTAGCTTAGCTTTAAGTTTAGCGGATGATAAAGCTTACTCTGACATAGGATCAATGGGGAGTCGTTTTCAACTAAAAACTGTGTTGAACTTTGATCTTACCTATAGGCTGAAAAGCGATCCTAAAAGCTGAGAAGCAATCCCATAGGCTTAGAAGCGATCACACATTAACTTAGCTATTGGTTTAGCGGTTGCTAAAGATTTCTCTGACTAAGGACCAATGAGAAGACGTTCTAAAGTAAAAACTTGCTTGGCCTTTGATCTTAGCTATAAGCTGAGAAGCGATTTTATAGGCCGAGAAGAGATCCCATAGGCTAAGCAGCGATCCCATGGGCTGATGGGCAATCACACAATAGCTCAGCTATAAGTTTATCGAATGCTGAAGCTTACTCTGTCTCAGGATCCATGAAAAACAAAGTAAAGTCAAAACAGCTTTGAACTTTAATCTTAGCCATTAGAAGTAAAGCCATTCCGTAGGATAAGTAGCGACCCTATATGCTGAAAAGGCTTCACACGTTACCTTTGCTATTATTTTATCGGATGCTTGAGCTTACTTTAACTCAAGATTAATGAGAAGACGTTCTAAAGTCAAAATTGCTTTGGACTTTATTCTTAGTTATAAGAAGTGAAGCCATCCCAAGGACCGAGACGCGATCACACATAAGCTTAGCTCTAAGCTTAGCGGATGCTTAATCTTTCTTTGTTTCAGGATCAATGCAAATACCTACTAAAGTCTCAACTGCCTTGGACATTGATCTTTGCCATAGACCGAGATACGATCCCATAAACCTAAAAGCGATGCCATAAGCCAACAAACGATTTTTTAAGACGAGAAGCGATCCCAGAAACCGAGAAGCGATCCCATAGTCCAAGAAGCAATTCTATAGGCTAAGACCGTTACCTTAGCCCAAAAAGCGATCCTATATGCCGAGAAGCGATCCCGGAAGCCGAGAAGCGATCACACATTAGCTCAGCTATTAGTTTAGCGGATGTTACAGCTTACTCTGTCTCAGGATCAATAAAAGGACGTACTAAAGTTAAAACTGCCTAGCACTTTGATCTTAGCCATAGGCTGAAAAGCGATCCTATTGGCCAAGAAGCAATACAATAAGCCTAAAAGCAATCCTTTACGCCAAAAAGCAAACCGAAAAGCGGAGAAGCGATCATATAGGTCGAGAAGGGTTCCTATATGCTAAGGAGCGATCTTATAAATTTAGCAGCGGTCACACATCTGCTTTGCTATAGGTTTATCGGATGGTGAAGCATAAATTGACTCAAGTATAATGTGAAGACCTACTAAAGTCAAAATTGCCTTTAACTTTGATTTTAGCAATATGCCGATAAGCGATCCCATAGGCCGAAGATCAATTCCATAAACCGAAAAGCGATCCCTTAAGACAAGAAGCGATCTCATAAGACAAGAAGCGATCCCATAAACCGAGAAGCGATCTCTTATGCCAAAAAGCGATCCCAAAAGCCGAAAAGTCATCCTATAAGCCATGAAGCTAACCCACAGGCCAAGAAGCGATCGCACATTAACTTAGCTTTAAGTTTAGTGGATGATATAGCTTACTTTGTTTCAAGATCAATGAGGCAACGTACTTAAGTCAAAACTGCTTTAGACTTTGGTCTTAGATATAGGCCGGAAAGCGATCTCATATGCCGAGAAACGATCACAGATTATCTAAGCCATAAGTTTAAAAAAAAAAAAATTAATCAGCCAATTCAGGGTCATTTTAGCGAAAAATTAAAGTACAGTTAAAACAAAATAAAATGCTGGTAGGCCAAGGTTTTAGCAAGCTTACAGTATGGTTTAGTCAAGGTCAAGTCAAAGCTAGGACACAGTTAAGAAAAAACAAATACAGAACAGTTAGAGCTCTCTTCAGTGCAAAATTTCAAAGGTTGCGTCAGGGTTTTCTAATCGAAAAGTTAAGGTAAAGTCAAAACAAAGTAATAGGCAGGGAGGCTAAGGTTTAAAGAAGCTTTTAGTATAGTTAAGGTAAAGGTTACTCAAAGATAAGACACGGGTAATTTAAGATAAATTAAAAACAGTTAGAGTTTTTTGTAGTAAAAACATTAAAAGGTCGCGTCAGGGTTTTCTCAGCAAAAAGTTAAGGTAAAGTAAAAACAAAGTGATAAGCAGGGAGGCTAAGGTTCGAAGAAGCTTTTAGTATAGTTTAGTTAAAGTTAACTCAAGGATAAGACACGGGTAATGCAAGCTAAATTAAAAACAGTTGGAGTTTTTTTTTAGTAAAAACATTAAATAGTTGCGTCAGGGTTTTCTCAGGGAAAAATTAGGGTAAATTCGAAACAAAAAGATAGGCAGGTAGGCTAAGGATCAAAAAAGTTTTAGTATAGTTTAGTTAAGGTTAACTCAAAGATAAGACACGGGTATTCCAAGATAAATCTGCAACAGTTGAATGTTTTTTAGTAAAAACATTAAAAGGTTGCGCCGGGTTTTCTCATCAAAAAGTTAAGGTTAAGTCAAAACAAAGTAATAGGCAGTGAGGCTAAGGTTCGAAGAAGCTTTTAGTATGGTATAGTCATGGTTAACTCAAAGATAAGAGACGGTTAATCCAAGATAAATCAAAAACAGTTAGAGTTTTCTTAATTAAAAACATTAAAAGGTTGCGTCAGGGTTTTCTTAGCGAAAAGATAAGAAAAAGTCAAAACAAAGTGATAGGCAGGGAGGTTCAGGTTCGAAGAAGCTTTTAGTATGGTTTAGTCATGGTTAACTCATGGATAAGACACGGTTTGTCCAAGATAATTCATTACCAGTTAGAGATTTTGTTAGTAAAAACATTAAAACGTCGCGTCAGGGTTTTCTTAGCGAAAAGTTAAGGTAAATTCAAAACAACGTGATAGGCAGGGGGGCTAAGGTTTAAAGAAGCTTTTAGTATAGTTAAGTTAAAGGTTACTCAAAGATAAGACACGGGTAATTTAAGATAAATTAAAAACAGTTAGAGTTTTTTGTAGTAAAAACATTAAAAGGTCCCGTCAGGGTTTTCTCAGCAAAAAGTTAAGAAAAAGTCAAAACAAAGTGATAAGCAGGGAGGCTAAGGTTCGAAGAATCTTTTAATATGGCATAGTCAAGGTTAACTCAAGAATTAGACACTGTTAATTCAAGATGAATCTACAAAAGTTGGAGTTTTTTATAGTAAAAACATTAAAAGGTTTTGTCAAGGTTTTCTCAGCGAAAAGTTATAGTAAAGTCAAAACAAAATGATAAGCAGGGAGGCTAAGGATCAAAGAAGCTTTTAGTATAGTTTAGTTAAAGTTATCTCAAGGATAAGACATGGGTAATCCAAGATAAATCTACAACAGCTGGATTTTTTTTTAGTAAAAAGATTAAAAGGTTGCAACAGAGATTTCAAAGCGAAAAGTTAAGGTAAAGTCAAAGCAAAGTAATAGGCAGGGAGGGTAATGTTCAAAGATGTTTTTAGTATAGTTTAGTTAAAGTTAACTTAAAGATAAGAAACGGGTAATTTAAGATAAATCAAAACCAGTTGGAGTTTTTTGTAGTAAAAACTTTAAAAAGTCGCGTCAGGGTTTTCTCAGCAAAAAGTTAAGGTAATGACAAAGCAACGTGATAGGCAGGGAGGCTCAGGTTCGAAGAAGCTTTTAGTAAGGTTTAGTCATGGTTAACACAAGGATAAGACACGGTTTATCCAAGATAAATCATTAACAGTTGGAGTTTCTGTTAGTAAAAATATTAAAAGGTCGCGTCAGGGTTTTCTCAGCGAAAAGTTAAGGTAAAGTCAAAACTACGTGATAGGCAGAAAGGCTAAGTTTTGAAGAAGCTTTCAGTATGGTTCAGTCAAAGTAAACTCAAAGATAAGACACGGTTGATTCACGATAAATCAACAACCGTTGGAGTTTTTTTTAGTAAAAACATTAACAGGTTTCGTCAGGGTTTTCTCAGCGAATAGTTAAGGTAAAGTCAAAACAAAGTTATAGGCAGAAAGGCTAAGGTTCAAAGAAGTTTTTAGTATAGTTAAGTTAAGGTTAACTCAAGGATAAGACACGGTTAATCCCAGATTAATCAACAATAATTGGATTTTTTTTAGAAAAAACATTAAATAGTTGCGTTAGGGTTTTCTCAGCAAAAAGTTAAGGTAAAGTCAAAACAAAGAGATAGGCAGGGAGGCTAAGGTTCAAAGGAGCTTTTAGTATAGTTTAGTAAAGGTTTACTCAAGGATAAGACATGGGTAATCAAAGATAAATCTACAACAGTTGGATTTTTTTTTAGTAAAAAAATTAAAAGGTTGCGTAAGGGGTTTTTCAGCGAACAGTTAAGGTAAAGTCAAAACATAGTTTTAAGCAGTTTGCCGAAGGTTCGATAAAGATTTTAAAATAGATATATTTTGGTTAGGTCAAGGCAAGACACAGTTAATTCAAGAGAAATTTTAGAAAAGTTAGAGCACTTTTTGTGCAATAAATTAAAAAGGTCTAGTTAGGGTTTTTTTAGAGAGAAGCAAAGGAAAGTTAAAACTTAATAATAGGTCGGTAAACCAAAGTTTAGAGAAGCTTTTAGTATTATATAGTCACTGATAATTCAAAGCTACGCCACGGGTAAGTAAAGAAAAAGCCCGATAACTTAGAGCTCCTTTTAGTGCAAAATATCAGAAGGCCAATTCAGTGTTTCTTCAGCGGAAAATTAAAGTAAAGTAAACACAAAATGAAAAGCGGGTAGGCCAATGTTTAGACAAGCTTATAGTATGGTTTAGTCAAGGTTAGGTCAAAGCTAGGATACAGTTAAGAAAAACAAATACAGGACAGTTAGAGATTTTTACAGTGCAAAAGTTAAAAGGTTGCGTCAGGGTTTTTTAGCGAAAAGTTACAGTAAAGTCAAAACAGAGTGTTAGGCAGAGAGGCTAAGGTTCGAAAAAGCTTTTAGTATAGTTTAGTTACAGTTAACTCAAAGATAAGACAGGGGTAATTTAAGATAAATCAAAAATAGTAAGAGTTTTTTGTAGTAAAAACATTAAAAGGTCGCGTCAGTGTTTTCCCAGCAAAAAGTTAAGGAAAAGTCAAAACAAAGTGATAAGCAGGGAGGCTAAGGTTCGAAGAAGCTTTTAATATGGCGTAGTCAAGGTTAACTCAAGGATTAGACGCGGTTAATATAAGATGAATCCACAAAAGCTGGAGTTTTTTATAGTAAAAACATTAAAAGGTTTCGTCAAGGTTTTCTCAGCAAAAAGTTAAGGAATAGTCAAAACAAAGTGATAGGCAGGTAGGCTAAGGTTCAAAGAAGTTTAAGTATAGTTTAGTTAAAGTTAACTCAAGGATAAGAAACAGAAAATCCAAGATAAATCTACAACAGTTGCATTTTTTTTTAGTAAAAACATTAAAATTTAGCGTCAAGGTTTTCTCAGCAAAAAGTGAAGGTAAAGTCAAAACAAAGTGATAAGCTTGGAGGTTAAGTTTCGAAGAAGCTTTTAATATGGCTTAGTCAAGGTTAACTCAAGGATTAGACACGGTTAATTCAAGCTAAATTAACAACATTGGGAGTTTTTTTTAGTAAAAACATTAAATAGTTTCGTCAGGGTTTTCTCAGCAAAAAATAAGGGTAAAGTCGAAACAAAGAGATAGGCTGGTAGGCTAAGGTTTAAAGAAGTTTAAGTATAGTTTTGTTAAGGTTAACTCAAAGATAAGACACAGGTTTTCAAAGATTAATCTGCAACAGTTGGATTTTTTTTTAGTAAAAACATGAAAAGGTTGCGCCGGGTTTTCTCAGCAAAAAGTTAAGGTAAAGTCAAAACAAAGTGATAGGCAGGGAGGCTAAGGTTCGAAGAAGCTTTTAGTATGGCTAAGTCAAGGTTACCTCATGGATTAGGCACGGTTAATTCAAGATGAATCTGAAAAAGTAGAAGTTTTTTATAGTAAAAACATTAAAACGTTGCGTCAGGGTTTCCTCAGCGAAAAGTTATAGTAAAGTCAAAAGAAAAAGATAGGAAGGGAGGCTAATGTTCGTAAAAGCTTTTAGTATGGTTTAGTCAAGGTTAATTCAAAGATAAGACACGGGTAATTTAAGTTAAATCAACAGCAGTGGGAGTTTTTTGTAGTAAAAACATTAAAAGTTCGCGTCAGGGTTTTCTCAGCAAAAAATAAAGGTAAAGTCAAAACAAAGGGATAACCAGGGAAGCTAAGGTTCAAAGAAGCTTTTAGTATTGTTTAGTCAAGGTTACCTCAAGGATTAGAGACGGTTAATTCAAGATAATTCCACAAAAGATGGAGTTATTTATAGTAAAAACATTAAAAGGTTTCGTTAAGGTATTCTCAGCGAAATGTTACAGAAAAGTCAAAACAAAGTGTTAGGCAGGGAGGCTTAGGTTCGAAGAAGCTTTTACTTTAGTTTAGTTAGGGTTACTCAAGGATAAAACACGGTTTATCCAAGATAAATTATTAACAGTTAGAGTTTTTGTTAGTAAAAACATTAAAAGGTCGCGTCAGGGTTTTCTAAGCGAAAAGTTAAGGTAAATTTAATACAACGTGATAGGCAGGGAGGCTAAGGTTCAAAGAAGCTTTTAGTTTAGTTAAGTTAAAGGTTACTCAAAGATAAGACACAAGTAATTTAATATAAATCAAATACAGTTACTGTTTTTTGTAGTAAAAACATTAAAAAATCGCGTCAGCGTTTTCCCAGCAAAAAGTAAAGGAAAAGTCAATACAAAGTGATAAGGAGGGAGGCTAAGGTTCGAAGAAGCTTTTAATATGGCGTAGTCAAGTTTACCTCAAGGATAAGACATGGGTAATCAAAGATGAATCCACAAAAGTTGGAGTTTTTTATAGTAAAAACATTAAAAGGTATCGATAAGGTTTTCTCAGCGAAAAGTTAAGAAATAGTCAAAACAAAGTGAAAGGCAGGGAGGCTCAGGTTCGAAGAAGCATTTAGTATGGTTTAGTCATGGTTAACTCAAGGATTAGACACGGTTAATCTACGATAAATCCACAACAGTTGGAGTTTTTTTAAGTAAAAACATTAAAAAGTTCGTCAGGGTTTTCTCAGCAAAAAGCTAAAGTAAAGTCAAAACAAAGTAATAAGCACGGAGGCTAAGTTTCGAAGAAGCTTTTAGTATTGCTTAGTCAAGGTTAACTCATGGATTAGACACGGTTAATTCAAGATGAATCTAAAAAAGTGGGAGTTTTTTATAGTAAAAACATTAAAACGTTGCGTCAGGGTTTTCTCAGCGAAAAGTTATAGTAAAGTCAAAAGAAAAAGATAGGCAGGGAGGCTAATGTTCGTAAAAGCTTTTAGTATGGTTTAGTCAAGGTTAATTCAAAGATAAGACACGGATAATTTAAGTTAAATCAACAGCAGTTGGAGTTTTTTGTAGTAAAAACATTAAAAGTTCGCGTCAGGGTTTTCTCAGCAAAAAATAAAGGTAAAGTCAATCAAAGTGATAACCAGGGAAGCTTAAGTTAAAAGAAGCTTTTAGTATAGTTTAGTCAAGGTTACCTCTAGGATTAGAGACGGTTAATTCAAGATAATTCTACAAAAGATGGAGTTATTTATAGTAAAAACATTAAAAGGTTTCGTTAAGGTTTTCTCAGCGAAATGTTAAAGAAAAGTCAAAGCAAAGTGTTAGGCTGGGAGGCTTAGGTTCAAAGAAGCTTTTACTTTAGTTTAGTTAGGGTTACTCAAGGATAAGACACGGTTTATCCAAGATAAACCATTAACAGTTGGAGTTTTTGTTAGTAAAAACATTAAAAAGTCGCGTCAGGGTTTTCTAAGCGAAAAGTTAATGTAAATTTAAAACAACGCGATAGGTAGGGAGGCTAAGGTTCAAAGAAGCTTTTAGTTTAGTTAAGTTAAAGGTTACTCAAAGATAAGACACAAGTAATTTAAGATAAATCAAAAACAGTTACTGTTTTTTGTAGTAAAAACATTAAAAGGTCGCGTCAGCGTTTTCCCAGCAAAAAGTAAAGGAAAAGTCAAAACAAAGCGATAAGCAGGGAGGCTAAGGTTCGAAAAAGGTTTTAATATGGCGTAGTCAAGGTTAACTCAAGGATTAGACGCGGTTAATTCAAGATGAATCCACAAAAGTTGGAGTTTTTTATAGTAAAAACATTAAAAGGTTTCGTCAAGGTTTTCTCAGCGAAAGGTTAAGGAATAGTCAAAACAAAGTGATAAGCAGGGAGGCTTAGGATCAAAGAAGCTTTTAGTATTTTTTAGTCATGGTTAACTCAAGGATAAGACACGGTTTGTCCAAGATAGGTCATTAACAGTTGGAGTTTTTGTTAGTAAAAACATTAAAAACTTGCGTCAGGGTTTCCTCAGCGAAAAGTTAAGATAAAGTCAAAACAAAGTAACAGGCAGGGAGGCTAATGTTCAAAGATGCTTTTAGTATAGTTTAGTTAAAGGTAACTCAAAGATAAGACACGGGTAATTTAAGATAAATCAAAAACAGTTAGAGTTTTTTGTAGTAACAACATTAAAAGGTCACGTCAGTGTTTTCTCAGCGAAAAGTTATAGTAAAGTCAAAACAAAATGATAGGCAGGGAGACTAAAGATCAAAGAAGCATTTAGTATAGTTTAGTTAAAGTTAACTCAAGGATAAGACACGGGTAATCCAAGAAAAATCTACAAAAGTTGTATTTTTTTTTAGTAAAAAGATTAAAACGTTGCGTCAGAGATTTCTAAGCGAATAGTTAAGGTAAAGTCAAAACAAAAAGATAGGCAGGGAGGCTAATGTTCGTAAAAGCTTTTAGTATGGTTTAGTCAAGGTTAACTCAAAGATAAGACACGGGTAATTTAAGATAAATAATCAGCAGTGGGAGTTTTTTGTAGTAAAAACATTAAAAGTTCGCGTCAGGGTTTTCTCAGCAAAAAGTAAAGGTAAAGTCAAAACAAAGTGATAAGCAGGGAGGCTAAGTTTCGAAGAAGCTTTTAAAATGGTGTAGTCAACGTTTACTCAAGGATTAGACGCGGTTAATCCAAGATAAATCAACAAAAGTTGGAGTTTTTTTAAGTAAAAACATTAAAAGGATCGTCAGGGTTTTCTCAGCAAAAAGTTATGGTAAAGTCAAAACAAAATGATACGCAGGGAGGCTAAGGTTCAAAGAAGCTTTTAGTATAGTTTAGTTAAAGTTATCTCAAGGATAAGACATGGGTAATCAAAGATGAATTTACAAAAGTGGGAGTTTTTTATAGTAAAAACATTAAAACGTTGCGTCAGGGTTTTCTCAGCAAAAAGTTATAGTAAAGTCAAAACAAAAAGATAGGCAGGGAGGCTAATGTTCGTAAAAGCTTTTAGTATGGTTTAGTCAAGGTTAACTCAAAGATAAGACACGGGTAATTTAAGTTAAATCAACAGCAGTGGGAGTTTTTTGTAGTAAAAACATTAAAAGCTCGCGTCAGGGTTTTCTCAGCAAAAAATAAGGGTAAAGTCAAAACAAAGTGATAACCAGGGAGGCTAAGGTTCAAAAAAGCTTTTAGTATAGTTTAGTCAAGGTTACCTCAAGGATTAGAGACGGTTAATTCAAGATAATTCCACAAAAGTGGGAGTTTTTTATAGTAAAAACATTAAAAGGTTTCGTTAAGGTTTTCTCAGCGAAATGTTACGGAAAAGTCAAAACAAAGTGTTAGGAAGGGAGGCTTAGGTTAAAAGATGCTTTTAGTTTAGTTTAGTTAGGGTTACTCAAGGATAAGACACGGTTTATCCAAGATAAATCATTAACAGTTCGAGTTTTTGTTAGTAAAAACATTAAAAAGTCGCGTCAGGGTTTTCTAAGCGAAAAGTTAAGGTAAATTCAAAACAACGTGATAGGCAAGGAGGCTAAGGTTCTAAGAAGCTTTTAGTTTAGTTAAGTTAAAGGTTACTCAAAGATAAGACACGGGTAATTTAAGATAAATCAAAAACAGTTACTGTTTTTTGTAGTAAAAACATAAAAAGGTCGCGTCAGCGTTTTCCCAGCAAAAAGTAGAGGAAAAGTTAAAACAAAGTTTTAGGCAGGGAGGCTCAGGTTCGAAGAAGCATTTAGTATTGTTTAGTCATGGTTAACTCAAGGATAAGACACGGTTAATTCAAGATGAATCCACAAAAGTTCGAGTTTTTTATAGTAAAAACATTAAAAGGTTTCGTCAAGGTTTTCTCAGCGAAAAGTAAAGGAAATATCAAAACAAAATAATAGGCAGGAAAGCTAAGGATCAAAGAAGCTTTTAGTATAGTTTAGTCATAGTTAACTCAAGGATAAGTCACGGTTTATCCAATATAAATCATTAACAGTTGGAGTTTTTGTTAGTAAAAACATTAAAAGGTCGCGTCAAGGTTTTCTCAGCGAAAAGTTAAGGTAAATTCAAAACAACGTGACAGGTAGGGAAGCTGAAGTTCAAAGAAGCTATTAGTATAGTTAAGTTAAAGTTAACTCAAAGATAAGACACAGTTAATTTAGGATAAATCAAAAACAGTTAGAGTTTTTTTAGTAGAAACATTAAAAGGTCGCGTCAGGGTTTTCCCAGCAAAAAGTTAATGTAAAGTCAAAACAAAGTGATAAGCAGAGAGGCTTAGGTTCGAAGAAGCTTTTAATATGGCTTAGTCAAGGTTAACTCAAGGATTAGACACGGTTAATTCAAGATAATTTCACAAAAGTTGGAGTTTTTTATAGTAAAAACATTAACAGGTTTCGTTAAGGTTTTCTCAGCGAAATGTTAAGGAAAAGTTAAAACAAAGTGTTAGGCAGGGAGGTTTAGGATTGAAGAAGCTTTTTGTATTGTTTAGTCATGATTAACTCAAAGATAAGACACGGTTTATCCAAAATAAATCATTGACACTTGGAGTTTTTGTTAGTAAAAACATTAAAAGGTCGCGTCAGGGTTTTCTCAGCGAAAAGTTAAGGTAAAGTCAAAACAAAGTGATAAACAGGGAGGCTAAGTTTCGAAGAAGCTTTTGGTATGGCTTAGTCAAGGTTAACTCAAGGATTAGGCACGGGTAATTTAAGATGAATCTACAAAAGTGGGAGTTTTTTATAGTAACACATTAAAACGTTGCGTCAGGGTTTTCTCAGCGAAAAGTTATAGTAAAGTCAAAAGAAAATGATAGGCAGGGAGGCTGAGGATCAAAGAAGCTTTTGGTATAGTTTAGTTAAAGTTAACTCAAGGATAAGACACGGGTAGTCCAAGATAAATCTACAACGTTTGGATTTTTTTTTAGTAAAAGGATTAAAAGTTTGCGACGGGGTTTTTTAAGCGAAAAGTTAAGACAAAGTCAAAACAAAAAAATAGGCAGGGAGGCTAATGTTCGTAAAATCTTTTAGTATGGTTTAGTCAAGGTTAACGCAAAGATAAGACACGGGTAATTTAAGTTAAATCAACAGCAGTGGGAGTTTTTTGTAGTAAAAACATTAAAAGCTCGCGTCAGGGTTTTCTCAGCAAAAAATAAAGGTAAAGTCAAAACAAATTGATAACCAGGGAGGCTAAGGTTCAAAGAAGCTTTTAGTATAGTTTAGTCAAAGTTACCTCAAGGATTAGAGAGGGTTAATTCAAGATAATTCCACAAAAGTGGAAGTTTTTTATAGTAAAAACATTAAAAGGTTTCGTTAAGATTTTCTCAGCGAAATGTTAAGGAAAACTCAAAACAAAGTGTTAGGAAGGGAGGCTTAGGTTCGAAGATGCTTTTAGTTTAGTAAAGTTAGGGTTACTCAAGGATAAGACACGGTTTATCCAAGATAAATCATTAACAGTTCGAGTTTTTGTTAGTAAAAACATTAAAAGGTCGCGTTAGGGTTTTCTAAGCGAAAAGTTAAGGTAAATTCAAAACAACGTGATAGGCAGGGAGGCTAAGGTTCAAAAAAGCTTTTAGTTTAATTTAGTTAAAGGTTACTCAAAGATAAGACAAGGGTAATTTAAGATAAATCAAAAACAGTTAGAGTTTTTTGTAGTAAAAACATTAAAAGGTCGCATCAGGGTTTTCCCAGCAAAAAGTAAAGAAAAAGTCAAAACAAAGTGATAAGCAGGGAGGCTAAGGTTCGAAGAAGCTTTTAATATGGCGTAGTCAAGTTTAACTCAAGGATTAGACGCGGTTAATTCAAGATGAATCCACAAAAATTGGAGTTTTTTATAGTAAAAACATTAAAAGGTTTCGTCAAGGTTTCCCAGCGAAAGGTTAAGGAATAGTCAAAACAAAGTGATAGGCAGGGAGGCTCAGGTTCGAAGAAGCATTTAGTATGGTTTAGTCATTGTTAACTTAAGGATTAGACACGGTTAATCTAAGATAAATCAACAACAGTTAGAGTTTTTTCAAGTAAAAACATTAAAAGGTCACGTCAGTGTTTTCTCAGCAAAAAGTTAAGGTAAAGACAAAACAAATTGATAACCACGGAGGCTAAGGTTCAAAGAAGCTTTTAGTATAGTTTAGTCAAAGTTACCTCAAGGATTAGAGACGGTTAATTCAAGATAATTCCACAAAAGTTGGAGTTTTTTATAGTAAAAACATTAAAAGGTTTCGTTAAGGTTTTCTCAGCGAAATGTTAAGGAAAACTCAAAACAAAGTGTTAGGAAGAAAGGCTTAGGTTCGAAGATGCTTTTAGTTTAGTTTAGTTAGGGTTACTCAAGGATAAGACACGGTTTATCCAATATAAATCTTTAACAGTTCGAGTTTTTGTTAGTAAAAACATTAAAAGGTCGCGTCAGGGTTTTCTAAGCGAAAAGTTAAGGTAAATTCAAAACAACGTGATAGGCAGGGAGGCTAAGATTCAAAGAAGCTTTTAGTTTAGTTAAGGTAAAGGTTACTCAAAGATAAGACACGGGTAATTTAAGATAAATCAAAAACAGTAAGAGTTTTTTGTAGTAAAAACATTAAAAGGTCGCATCAGGATTTTCCCAGCAAAAAGTAAAGGAAAAGTCAAAACAAAGTGATAAGCAGGGAGGCTAAGGTTCGAAGAAGCTTTTAATATGGCGTAGTCAAGGTTAACTCAAGGAATAGACGCGGTTAATTTAAGATGAATCCACAAAAATTGGAGTTTTTTATAGTAAAAACATTAAAAAGTTGCGTCAGGGTTTCCTTAGCGAAAAGTTAAGATAAAGTCAAAACAAAGTAACAGGAAGGGAGGCTAAAGTTCAAAAATGCTTTTAGTATAGTTTAGTTAAAGTTAACTCAAAGATAAGACACGGGTAATTTAAGATAAATCAAAAACAGTCAGAGTTTTTTGTAGTAAAAACATTAAAAGGTCACGTCATTGTTTTCTCAGCTAAAAGTTAAGGTAAAGTCAAAACAAAGTGATAAGCAGGGAGGCTAAGTTTCGAAGAAGTTTTTAGTATAGTTTAGTCAAGGTTACCTCAAGGATTAGACACGGTTAATTGAAGATAATTCCACAAAAGTTGGAGTTTTTTATAGTAAAAACATTAAAAGGTTTCGTTAAGGTTTTCTCAGCGAAATGTTAAGGAAAAGTCAAAACATAGTGTTAGGTAGGGAGGCTTAGATTCAAAGAAGCTTTTAGTTTAGTTTAGTTAGGGTTACTCAAGGATAAGACATGGTTTATCCAAGATAAATCATTAACAGTTGGAGTTTTTGTTAGTAAAAACTTTAAAAGGACGCGTCAGGGTTTTCTAAGCGAAAAGTTGAGGTAAATTCAAACAACGTGATAGGCAGAGAAGCTAAGGTTCAAAAAAGCTTTTAGTATAGTTAAGTTAAAGGTTACTCAAAGATAAGACACGGGTAATTTAAGATAAATCAAAAACAGTTAGAGTTTTGTGTAGTAGAAACATGAAAAGGTCGTATCACGGTTTTCCCAGCAAAAAGTTAAGGAAAAGTCAAAACAAAGTGATAAGCAGGGAGGCTAAGGTTCGAAGAAGCTTTTAATATGGCTTATTCAAGGTTAACTTAAGTATTAGACACGGTTAATTCAAGATGAATCTACAAAAGTTGGAGTTTTTTATAGTAAAAACATTAAAACGTTTCGTCAAGGTTATCTTAGCGA
>JACGTP010000911.1:0-15981 GCA_023678845.1 Mischocyttarus mexicanus
GTGTCCTATCTCTACGTGAATATATGTGTGAATGTGTGTGAATGTGTATATGGGTAAAAGGTGAATGTATGTGTGGAAGGAAACGAGGAGGAGTGCGCACCACGAAGGATCGATCCCCACGATCGATCGCCGCGATGTATACCGTTAAGAGGGAATCGACCGAGATCGTTGTGTTCCGGGCTCGACCCGCGCGCCGCTTCCGGTCATGACGAGATAGAACCAGAGAGAACTAAAAGAGAGAGAGAGAGAGAGAGAATGAACGAGTAAGTGCAAGTGAGTGAGAGAGAGAAAACGGTCGCTGAGGAAGCCTCCTCCCCTTCGTCCTCCTCCACCTCCTCCAGCACCTTTCTCGCATCGACTACTCTCCTTCCCCATCCCTTTCCTCTTCCTCCTCATCCTCCTCCTCCACCTTCTCCCTGAATTCCCCTTCAACTCCCTAACGCCCTCCTACCTCCTCCTCCACCCGTTGGTCGCTCTCGCCCTCTCGACGTTCGTTTCTTCCGTGCTCAACGATGCGACCATCCGATACGGAGACTTCTATCCACGATCAGCAGGCTGCTGCTGCTGCTGCAACTCCTCCTTCCTTCCTTCCTTCCTTTCTTTCTTTCTTTCTTTCTTTCTTTCTTCTTTCCTTCCTTCCTTCCTTCCTTCCTGAAAATTCTCGCGGAATTATTGTTTGAAATCGTGAGCACGTTTTTAAGTAAGAAGTTATTTTAGGTAACTCGATGTCATCGTTGTATTTAGGTTTGTGGGAAATTGTAATAGTTTTGAATAGTCGATGTTTTTTTCAATATCTTATTATTGGTTTTGATTAAAATGGTCTTCCTTATCTGGATTAGTCAATCTTTCGTTTCCAATTATTTCAAGTGTCTAAATTTCATCAGAAAACATTAACCCAATAAACCCAATAATTATTAATTTAAAATAAATGAATAAATTCTTAAAAAATATTGCCAGGACCTGGCCATATTGTTTTTCTACACCTGTACTGTTATTAAAGTGTCAACACTTCCAACTATTTAAATACTAATACAATCCTTATCAGAAAAATCTTAAAACCGATAAAACCTAATAAGAAAAGTAGCAATGCGTTATTGCAAGATAAAACCTCATTGGAAGTGTGATTGAGATTCTAACAAGATCGTCAACTGGCTATCGCATTTCGTATCTCTAGTTTATATGAATAGGAAGGGATCGATGATCTTGCCAAGGTGCGGTTTTAAACTAGTCGAGAGTGCCAAGAAGTTCATCTCATTCTATCTTACTTGTCGAATGAACGACTTCACCAACTACGACTACTACGAGTACAGTCAGCAAACGTGAACGACAAGGACGATGACGAAGAACAAGAAGAAGAAGAATAATAAGAAGAAGGAAGAGAAGAAGAAGAAGAAGAAGAAGAAGAAGAAGAAGAGAAAGCAGTAGATGGTGGTCGGCCTCCGCACGACCGAACCACGAATCGGCCAACTTCTTGTATGGTCATCACTGCGATCTTTGAATCGTTGAGCCATGATGAGACGAACCGCTTCGCGCATATCCGCCACGTTCTTGTGAGAACTACCAGTTTGGCATCTCAATGTCGGCAGTGGATAACGACTTCTTTTATCCTTTCATTCGAGAGTGGAAGGAACAGGAATTGGACAGTAGTAGTAGTAGTAGTAGTAGTAGTAGTATATAACTCTTATTCCAAGAAAAAAAAATCCCTAAATGTTATTCAATGTCTCATTCCAAATTCTTCCATAAACGTCATCCCATTGCACCCCTCTTATCAAATCTTATTTTGAAACAATTCATATTTTATTTTATTTGTTTTTAACGTTAACGGAATGTTTGATTTTGTTTTATATTAAATTGTAAGTTAATTTGTTCTTATGTGAATTAATCGATCATTCTAATATTTACTAAATGGTGATCAGAAATGTGATAAATCAATGAACCCAATTAAAATGTCGTATGATACTCAACTTAAAATTGATTATAGTAATTTATGTTATATTTAAAATTCGTAGAAACACGGATGAAGTGTTTTCAGTCGAGTCCGTTAAATCGGCTCTCGCAACATCCTGTTGAAAATAGTCGCAGAGAGAGAGAGAGAGAGAGAGAGTACGCGTTAACTTTGCTGCGTGCGTCAGTCGCGATTACAACAACGGGGTCTAACGGTCCCGAAGTAACGCGTCGATTCGCGAAACTGCACACTGCTGCTGCTGTTGCTGCAACTTGCTATCCAAATATTCACACGAAATTTCGCCGAACCTACTTCCCGATCCCTTCAATACGATTATTTTATCGTCATCTAAAAAAAACCAATAACGTCATTTCAAATTAACCATTCATTCGAGTTGCTCGGTAAAATGTTCCTCAAAAAAATTACTCTAACTTCAAAACTGTATATGCAATTAAAAATTTGAAAATAAAATTGAACAAATTCACTCCAAATTGTTTTAAACTCCGACCCTAATTCTAATTTTATATTTACCTTAAATCATTAAACCCTCACCCAAATTATACATAAATTGGACAAATTCAATTCCTGTATTTTTATACAATTAATAACAGCAGAAAAGAAATACTGTATAATTCCTAAAATGTATAAATTATAAATTACTCTACTTTCTTGATCCGAATCACTATCGAACATCGAATTTCGAATGTTGAATCTGGAATCTCGTATCTCGGGGCTCTACCTGACATGAGAAACAGAGAGGAATGTGTTTATGTGTGTGTGAGTATGTGTATGAGAGAGAGAGGGATCTGTAGGCCATGGTAGATTGCTCGATCCTTTCACAGCGATCGATTCGGCAGCGGTCTCACCGACATTTTGTCCACACGCGATGCGCGTATGCGCGCAAACACGGTACCCATTATGGAGGACGTGTATAAGACACGACCGTGCTGCGGTACGGTCATGCCTAATAAACTAGTAGCCGACCGTACTCGGTTATATGTGTTGTGTACATCACCCCCCCCAACACTTACCCAGTTTCTATACGTTTATCGAACCCCGAAAATGTCCACCTCCTAACTAACAATAAGACTAAACTTCAATGCACTTACTTTTCTTATTCATTTTCTAACTTTCGTCACATGTTAGGAATCACAAATTTCAAGTTAAATCCAAAACAAATTCTTCATATTGAAGTTAGAGCTTGCAAAATCCAAAATGCAATTGGGTTGGATCAATTCCTGAACATAATCATTAATTAGGATAACTTTCTATTAGAATTATTACAGGAATATACTTGTGACTCTAAAGATATTATTCCTTTAGATTCGACTAATTTGTACATTTAAAATCACCCCAAATTCAATTACCCAACCCTTCCGAATACACTCACTAAAATTATTTAAATTCTTGTCGAAATGAACCAACAATCAAGGAGGATGGGGGTGAGACAATGATATAAAAAGTAATAAAATTATAAGTTGTATGATAAAAGAGCGTCTGAAAAAACATATAAAAAAAGGAAACAAGAAGCTTTTAAAAAAAAGACAGGACGATAAATCCAGTATAATACTTAATCGGGTTCATCCTTTTTCCCTATTCGTTAAAAGTGAACTTAATCCCGTTTTGCATAACCGTATTGGAATCGACGTAATATCATAATACTTCCTGCTCCAACCACCCCCTACTCCTCCTCCACCACCACCACCACCACCACCTCTCCCTGTCAATTCCCTTTCTCTCTCACACGAGCGCGCGCGCACGGGAATAAGAAAGAAAGAAACTTCTTCGGGGTTACTACTTTCCTGTTATCTTCATGCACCGAATAAGAACCCCAAAGTCCAAGAAATATCGGACATACTTATTGGTCAGAAAAAAAAGGAGGGATAAGAAAAAAAAGAAAATGAAAGGAAATAAAAGAAAGTAAAAAAAAACAACAACGATGATACCTACATAAGAGTTATTTTTAAGTAATTTCAGTTCATCATCGATGACGGATCTATCATGTTTGTCCATATTTTCTTTGTTTTTTCATAGAATTCAATTCACTTCAAAAATGGGTTGATTTAGCAAAGACCGAATAAGGAATTGCTTTAAAATAAAATAAAAAGAAGAGAAAAGAAAAAAAGAAAACTGTATACGAGGATATACAATGAATTGTGTTAAGGGGTATGGCCATTGGCATTGGAGAGAGTTGGAGTGGGGATAGAGAAAGGAGGGAAGGGTTAAAAGGGGGGAGTAAAAAAGTATAACTGGAGAGAAAGAGAAATACATACAGAAAAAGAAAGAGAGAGAAAGAGAGAATAACGGAGAGCGGGAAAAAAAGAGAATCGAAAAGATTTGTCGTCGCACCCACTCGTGCGGAATATTACGACTCGGTGACGTCTGTTAGGACAGTTCCGCTTTAAAAAGAATACTTTAAAAGCCGGAGGGTTTATAACGGGCCGGGGTATATAGCACGTATATAGTATAGGGAAGGAAGAACTACATATAGAGGTGTAACGAGCAGAACTCAACTCACGAACTCACTCCCAGTTTTTAGTGGCAACTTGTTGCTCTATGCCCATTCATACGGCTCTAACTCCCATTACGTCACGTCACATCAACTTATAATAATGGTAATAGCAGGACCGTCTCTCTCTTTCACTCTCTCTCTTTCATTCTCTCGCTCATTCTCTCACTCATTCTCTTTCTCTTTCTATCTTTCTTTCTTTATTTCACGACCGTGAAAGCCGAATCCGAAACAGGACTTTATTATGCATCTAACTTCGGTGGTATGATACCTTCCAGACAAATTTCCAACACCCCCCTATCCTCTTTTCTTTTGATTAATCGACGTTCTTATCTTGTTTTCATTATTGCTTTTTTCTTTGTCAATTATTGTGCTAACTATGATCTTTATTACAATCATTTGGTTCATCAGATTTATCGATTTATCGATTGTTTTCTTATCAGGTGTTATTATTTGTATAGATACAATTTTAAATAATCTGATAAAAGTATTGTACTGATCTTCTATTCGGAATTGCGTTTATTTTTTTGTGAATTTATTTTTTGTGTTTGCGATTTGATTCCTATTTTTAATGATTAATTTTATGAGATTAATTTTGTTTCTAATGTTTTTATTTGAGTCCCCCCCATTTTACTGATTTGATTAACTCCAACAAAACTATTGCACTAATCGTTAATTCGAAACATATTAAAGCTCAAGGAGTGAAGAGGACAGGATATTTTTTCTGCTCATACATTGATTGTACCAAAAATGGTAAGAGTAGTAGTGTACTTCCGGTGTATATAAAATGATCACGGTCGGCTCCTTTACGGGTTAAAGATATACGATCGATGAATTTATGCTAATTTCTTGATCCCTAAACGTAATACAATCATCAGGGAATATTTTATAAATTAAAAGTACCTAAGAGATTTCTATTGATACTTAAAATAAAAAAATGGAAAAATATTTAAAATCTAACGAATACGTTCGAATATTAAACGAATTTATTGTTAGTTCTTCTTTTGGAATTTAACAAACTTAAGAAAATATTCTGTTCGACGAATTTACAAAGAAAAATTGACAAAACTTTACGAACGTATTCTGGTTGATCTAATCGAATCTCTCATTTTTGCATCTGTCCTTTTAAATAAGCGAGGATAGGTTTTTTTTTAGAAATTTATTGGTTCGGGTCCTTAAAGTCGTTTACTCGTTCGGTATTTTCTTCTTTGAAGTTTACAAAACTGAACTGATCGGTGGTGTGACACGTGTTTCGTTGCAGTAATGGAAAGAACATTTCCTTGTAAACAATGGTGGGAAAGGTTACTCAAACCCAAGAATCGTTTTTGGAAAGACTCCTTTTATGTGCTTAGTTCAGATATTTTTTCAATAGCTGGACCTAACCATATTTTAAAAACGAAAATATACTTGTAAATGGTAGTCTAGAAAGTTAAAGAAAATATTTCTAAAGGATGGATTTATATTTTTTTTTCTTCTTCTCCCCTTTTTCCCCTTTTCCTTTATTATAGAAATCGCGTGAAAAAAGATCTTCACAACAAAGAATATATATGCATATTTCTGAGGTCGGAGATGTGTGCGTTGAGAAAAAGATTTTTTTGAAAAATGACTACACAAAAAATGTGGTAAGAACTTATTCGATCAAGAAATCAAATATATTTTTTTCACCAATCCAATATTTTTGATAGAAATATTGTCTACGATTGTAACTGTTTACCCAGAAAATAAAAGAACAACATACCGATTAAAAGAACAAAATAAAGATGAGGTTCCAAATAAAAATACTTAACAATTAATTCGACATTAACAAACATATAAGAAAACATTTTTGAATATATTGGATTGGTGGACAGAAAATGTCGTATTTTCCCATTAGACTGTGGCCAAAAATCCGTCATTTTTTTCCACCAACATAATATTTATTAGTGGGGAGGGGGGAACAATCAGATTTTGGTGTAAAAAAAAAAAATAATACGCGGTCACGCGTAATTGATCCAAGAAGTATAATGAAAAAGAAGGGGAATTTAAGAGAAAAGATGAACAGCAGCATCAGCATCATCAGCAGCAGCAAAAGCAGCAGCAACAGAAACGGCTTCCTCATTTCCTCGGCGCCTCTCTTCGACCGTTCTTCCTTCGAGGATTCCGCCAACAATCCCCGGACAGATCATCCGTCCCAAGACACCACCACCACCACCATCCTGTAGAATTCTAACGCGCTACTCTGACCTGAGAAGAGAGAAAGAGAAACGAACCTTCTTTTTCTTCTTCTTCTTCTTCTGCTTCTTCCAGGAACCTCTCGCGCCCTTTTTCGGTCGCTTATGCCACGTCGGCGGATAAAGAAAAGCATCCTCTTTCGCGAGGCGGGGCCGTACGTGGAATCGCTGCGCCCCTGGCCTTTTATCTTTCTCCCTTTTTCCCCCCTCGCTATCCCTCGCCCATCCCTCATCCCTCATCCTCCTTTTTCCCCTTGACCCCCTGGTTCCTTGGTCCCCCCTCATCTCCTTTTCTCCTCTTCTTCTATCCTTTTTTTTTTTTTTTCAACCCAAAATGAACAAGAAGTAGAAGCTGGTGGTAAGAATTTTTTTTCTTGAGTGCAATATTCTTTTCTAAACTAGCGAAAACGATACAACAAAAAAGAATAGGAATTTATCTCCTTTGGCGCCCTTAAACGTCGTACGCTCCTTTTTGAGAACCTCGACTACCTAACGGAAAATCGATAAAACCTTGGATATATACTTTGCCCATTTTTTTTCATCCTTTTTTTTTTCTCTTCGCTTCTTCTTTTACTCCTACATTTTTTCCTTTTGTTTATTTGTTTCTTTCGCGAGTAACTCTTTTTGATTTTTTAATTGGAAAATGATCGATAAAAGATACTTATACGTTTGGAAATAATTTCTAATAGAAAAATGAAATTCATAATTTTAAAGAAAATGAATTTCCACGAAATTTATCCTAAAATCGTTACACCGTAAATTGAAATGAAAATAAAAGAAAAGGATAATGTTCTCGTAATGTTAAAAGTTAACAAGTTAAGATCCAGATGGTTGGTTGGTTGGTTGAAGAATGATTAATGGAAAAGCGTAAATTCTTTTTGTAACATATATCTATATCTATATATATATATATATATATATATCCCTCGCCATATATATATATATATGTATGCACTGGGTACGGGAAATTCGTATCACGTTCCTGCGAGCGCATACTCGCGCAAAATAGGTCCCCACGAGGCGTAACGTAGAACGTTTTCAGGGCCTCGGGCAGAGCAGATAGGAAGGTAGTTAGCGGAGCCAGCCTCGTAAGATTTCGGTGTGGTGGTACGTGTACCTCATCCTGTCCACCCTGTCGGTATAAAGGTACATTCACACCAAACTCGCTTTTCTAATGCTAACTAAAAACTTCCTTTTCTTGTTAAATTCTACAATTTAAACATTAAATTCTATTTACAACATTTTTCATTTATACGTGTGTCTACATTTTTTGTGTTAAAAAAAAAAAAAACACCATAATCTTAACATAGAATATAAAATTTTAATATAATCGAATAGTAAACGATACTTATTTTTTTTTTATTTATAAATGAATACTATTTAACGCTAAATCTATCCCAACATTTATAAAAAAAAACCTAAGCCCGATTGGAATGGAAAAAGAGAAAAAAGTCATCCAACGAGAAATTTTTGCTTACGTATAATCACCTTTAATGAAGTTAACTTTAGAACCAAGTACCGTTCTCAATATCATAACGCTCTCAGTATTATCTCCCCTTTTTTACGCCCCCCATCCTTCTCCTCCTCCGATCGTCATCCTTCTTATTCTCCTTTACTATCCTTACGCGGTTATTTACGTCATCGGTTTTATTTTATAATTAAAATTATGTTCATTTTCAGTACTAAAAAAGATTCGTCGAACGAGAACAATACACTTTAATCAAAAAAAAGAAAATAATATGAACTATGAAATAAAGAACAAAGATGACTGGTACCCTAAACGCATATATTTTTAAAATCAATATTAATTCCTCTGAAGGAGAGTGAGGCCCAAAGTCAAATAATATTCAATTACAACTTCGAATTAATATTCTATTAATAAAATTATCCAACCAACGAATATAAAACTAAACGATAATAATTTTAATACTCCCGATATAATAATAAATACAAAATAAAAAGCATGCAACACCCATCTTCGTTACTAAAAAAAAAAAACTAAAACTATTTACAAAAAATAATCTACAAATTACTTATTATATCGAAAACAACAATCCGAATATTTAAAAAAACTGGGGGTAGTAAGAAAATGTTCTATTGCATAATAATAATAAACATTGTGAGGGTACCTTAAAAACATGGGTTTCGCCCACCCGCGCACAAACACATTCTCTCATATACGAACCCATAGCTATACACGTGGAACTCGCGTTTCACATACTTGTGTGTTGGCCCTTCTCTGTCTCTCTTTCTCACACACACACACACACACAGAGAACAGAGACAGACTAATACAAATACAGGCATACAGTGAACATCGGTACGAGTTTTCCCTCTCGCTCTTGCCATCCTTCGCGTTACGACTCTCCCTTACTCTCTCACCCTCCTCTTTCCCATACCACGACTCTCTCTCTCTTTCTCTTTCTCTCTCTTTCTCTCCGTCTAGTCAACGTTTCAGTACCCTCGTCGTACCGCGGGCTTCTTCTTCACGTTCCCCCCTGTCCCCCTATTCGCCCCTTTTCCCTTCTACTCCTCTCTCTCTCTCTTGTCCCCCCCCCCGCCAATCCCCCCCTCCTCTCGTTCGTTTCGGACCTGAAGACCGAACGCAGATCGATCGGATGATTTTCCTCGGGGTTTTCCTCCGCGACGACGAGCTACGACGACTACGACGACTACGACGACGACGACGAGAGAAATTGCTCTCAGGACTCCCGATTCGAGTGAGGAAAAAAAAATTCAGGTCGATCGAACCTTCCCTCTCTCTCTCTCTCTCTCTCTCTCTTTTTCTCTCACACACTCTCTTACACACACTCGTTCGATCGTTCGCGTAACTGGCAAAAGAGAACGAACGTGGAAGCGAGCAAGTAGGATTGAACGTATGGGGGAGAAGGAAAAAAAAATGGGGGGTTTAAGGGGGAGAGAAGTCATGAGAAGGAGGAGGAGGAGGAGAAGAAAGAGGAATCATGAAAAGGGGAGGGTGATTTGGGGTGACGAGGAGAAACGGACGGACAGACTGATTTCAGGGAGGGAGTCATGAGGAGTAGAAGGAGAAGGAGGAGGAATCATGAGGGGGAGGGTGATTTGGGGTGACGAGGAGGGACGGACGGACAGACGGACGGACGTGGAAAGAGCGACGAGCTGGAAAGCCGTCGACGAGGAGGAACGCGAAATGGGGAATGTCAGTGAACGAGAGTGTGTGTGAGAGAGAGAGAGAGAGAAAGGAGGATTAGGAGGAAAAAAAAGGGGGAGTTTGGTTGGGTGATAACTTAACGCTGAGAGGAGGTAAGGGGGGAGCTAGCTAGGTAGAGGAGGTGGGGAGGGGGAGAAAAAGGTGTCCCCAAACCCACCGCGCGCGCGGACACCGCGAACTCTCTGACGGATTTACGTCGGGAAACGAACGAGGTCACGGACTGAAGTATGTGTGTGTATGTGTGTGTGAGAGAGAAAGAGGCTCTTATTGGTGGGGAACATGAGAAAAAAAAAGAAAAGAGAGAAAAAGAGAGAGAGAGAGAGAGAGAGAGAGAGAGAAAAGGAATGGACGCGTCGAACGCGGTACGTAACAACCTTGACGACCCCTACCGAACGAACACTTTTTCTTTCTTCCAATTTTTTCCCTTTTCTTCAAAACTTCACATCGTCCTGTTTTTCTTTTTATTTTTTGGCTTACTTTCATTCGCGTTATTTTTTCGAAATAGATTATCGGACTCGGCGATTTTTTTTATTATTATATTTGTTTCTTAGGATGGTGTTTAGGGGGAGTAAAGTTGCTGGAGGTGGTTGAATTAGTTTATTTTTTTATTTAATAATCATAGAATCAAGTTTATCTAATGTTTCTATCTCTATTTAGGGTTGAATAAGTTTTACTTTTATTTTATTAGACTAAACCCACCCTCCTATCTTTCCGACATTTTATTTTATTTCGTTTTCGTGCTTGAATGATTTTATTAATTGATATTAATTTGATTACAATTTTACGATGCGCTTGTTCATTTCTCTACGTATGCGTGTACGTATGTGTTATGTCATTGATTCTTCGATAAATTCATTCATTCTATATTCGATTTTGACCATTCATCATTACATACTTAATCCTTATGGTTTTTATTCAACGATAGATTTTATATGTTAAATATATTAAGTATCTTTAATTATTGAGATTTTAATTTTGTTTAAAATGATTTTATGTTTGTTAGTTAAAATCAATGAATCTCGTCGAAATATTAAATCTTAAATATTAAAAGCGCGTTAAAAAATTATTATTTTCTTTTTATTTACATCGTAAATTTCTGTTGAATTTTTGTTTAATTTTATTTTGTTTTTATTTGATCTGGAATTAGAATTGAATCATAAAATAATATGAAATGTTAAATGTTAGTGGGGGTTTTGAACGTCAACATTTGTACGGTCCTGCTTTTCGAGAAACTCTCTCTCCCTGGCACTGTCGTCGGCCGATAATTCGAGTCGCCGCAAACTCGACGTCTGTTCACGACGCGGTGCAAAGTTGGCGGTGGATTCGAGAAGAAAAAGATAGAACGATAAAGGGAGAAAGAGAGAAACAGAGAAAGAGAGAGAGAGAGAAAGAAAGAGAGAGAAAAAGGAAGATAGAAAAAAAAATCACCTCGTTTCAGAGGCCGCGATCTAGAAGGAAGATAACTTCATAACTTCTTCTTCTTCTTCCTCTTTTTCTTTTTCTTCTACACAATTTCTATCTTCATCTCTCTCTTTTCGACAATTCTTACACATCCTTAAACGAGCTCCAAATATTTTACTCCGTGGGGGAAAAAAAAATAGGACTCCTCAAACTGTTTTTTTTTTACGTATAAAATCCAAGCAGTGTTGTTTAGAAGTTGCAAGAGTTGTTTTTCCACCCCTTTTGAATACGCCTTTCATGTATTCGTATCAGATTAACCCTTCCATCTCCGATAATCGTATATAATTTATTACTCCGTGCGATACACGTGTTTAAACATTTCATTTTTCTAATAAATATAATTTTTAAATTAAAACAAACGCGTCACGAGAGATAAATTTATTTTTTCTAAAATATTTCTATAATTAATTCTTCATTCGATTCGTAATAACAAAATATACCCAAAAAATATTGATTGTATTTATCTCAAATAGGATGTAAAAGAATAAAATAAAAACGAAATAAAATAAAATCGAAAAAAAAGTATCGACAAGATCCCCCCATGGATTTTATTTTAGGGGCAAAAGAAAAAGGGGGAACGAAAAAGAAAAGTGATACAATATCGAAAAATATTCTATTATCGTTATAGTTATATTTGTTTTCCATTACTTTTAAAACGGTACTTTCTTATCTCATCCTCGAGATACAGATAGAACAAAAATGGAGGAAGAAAGAAAAAAAAAAGAGAAAAGGAGACCTTCTTTACACGCTTTTATTTGTCCATCTTACAAAACCGTGCCCGCGTCTCTGCGAAAAACGATAATTTGCTTCGGCGCCTCCTCGAGTAAAATGGTCGTGGAATGGGAAGAAGAGAAGAAGAGCAGAGCAGTGTGGGTAGTCGAGGGTAGAAGGAAAGATGGGTTACGAGAATAAGAAAGAGAGAGAAGGAGAGAGAGAGAATGAAATTCCACGAAGACCGATAGACGAAAAGATAAATGCACTGCTTGAATCTCTTTCCGGATGTCATTCGTCTCTATTTTCTCTTTCAATTTCTTATTATTCAATATCGATTTCGAATAATCGTACAAACTTTTATTTCACGAACATATAATCAATAATAAAATCAATAATAATAATAATAATAATATTAATAATAATAATAGTCAATCGTAAAAGTAATGTTATTTTCATCTTATTCCTATAATTTAAACACTGGACGACATCTATCCGTGTGTTTCGAACTATTTGACCAATGGCCGACCTCCGCTTATTTTCTTAATTATTTTAATCTATATTTCACGTATTTATTGTATTTTTGTTCATTAAGAACTTAAAATCATTGAAACGTAATTTTATATAATAAATCGTAAATGAAATAGTTTTAATATTGAAAATACAGTGATCTGAATTTTTATTGGCAAATATTTTTGAGGTTAAATGGCGAATTAAATATGGCGAAATCCCATGTTAAATTTATTTTTGGTACGTTTTATTTTTCATCAAAACAAAAATACTTTCCTTTTTTCCGTCGAAAAGTTTATCACGCGAATGGCATAGGGAGTCGGTAATTTCTAGCGGAAGTTAAGTTTTTACGGTCGCAATCTGCACACGAGCAGATATAGCCTCTTCTTGCGTATCGCATAAAAACGAAGCTTCATGACGTCATTTAACGACGCCAACGGTGACATTATCGTCGTAATACTCGCAGCTACAAGTTCGTTCGGTCTCGAGATGGCATAATGTCTTTTTCCAATCTTTTTCGCGACTTCTTTTTTTTTCAAATAATACCACTTAGAGTACTCGAATTTCATCGAATCTTTGAGAAAACTCACGGATAACCAACACGAATGAACTTCTTCGAACGTTTAAATAAATTCTGCCATGATCCAACTTATTATTAAAAACAAGTACAATAAAAGTAGAAAAAAAGACGAAGAAAGTTTTGATGAAATCTTTCTGAAAACAGTTTGTTATAATTCAATTCTATCCATTCAATTCTACTCATGAACTAATGAATTGTTCTAAAAACAAGCGTATCAAGAAAATATATAAGTAGAATCATTTTGGAATGAAAGTAGGCAAAAGTTAGGCTCGTGGTAGTGTCAGTCACCTTGGGTGGACCCTTTATTCGATTACTATCGCGTTCCTCGTTTCAACCCTGCACCCTTAGCGACCCTCTTTCGGTTGGTATCCAACTGCCTTTCTATCTACCAAATCGAACGAGTCCCATCAATTTCACGTAAGTGCAGTAGCTGCTCTGAAATAAGAAGAAGAAGGAGAAAGATAGAATAAGTTCGACCTTTACGGATTTCACCATAAACCCTTCCTTCCTTTCCTCCCCCCTTTTTCTCAAGTTCTCCTTATCAGGTTCTTACTAATCGTCATTAGCTGTTATACCTTTTCCCTTGGTAATTGGCTGTTGGTTATGGTTGTGGTGATATTACAAAGTTATAATATTCGTGAAAGTAAGTTTCAAGGTCACTCGATAACCATCTATCCATGAAATTAGGCTGACCAGAAGATCTCAATTAATAATAATAAATGATCAATTCTGTTAATAATTGTCACATTGTATTCCTGATACCGAAATTAAAGAACTAAATGAACCCAAAATGACGAAAACGGGCTATTTGACGGAATATAATTTGTTGAAATAAAAATAAGAAAAAAAACTTGCGGATTCGCGGAGAAGAAGAAGAAGAGATCCATGACACGTTCCCATTGACAAAGACTAACTTCTCCCCTAAGGCGGTTTATTCCCGAGGAAAAGGTTTTGCCTCGTCGAAATAAGAACCAATGGCACATCGCGTGTTTCGTTCCCATCATCTTCGATGTGTACATAATTTCTCTTGGTTGGTCCCTAATCGAGCTTGGCCGACCCTACTCTTCATTCGTCCTCGACGTCGTCCTCGTCGTCCTCGTCGTCCTCGTCGTAGTCGTCATCGTCGTCCTTTTCTGATTCGCGATTCAGGTGCGTCACGAATAACCGCGTGCCCGCGGGACATTGATTTTGGGATCGTACTCTTTAAATATATATATATATAGGGTAGGATATATGGGGATATATATAGGTGGTATATGAAAATATATAAACCCTATATATATGTGTATGTGTATATATTTTATACAAACCCCAAATAAAAATCCCATATAAAAATATTAGGTGTCCCGAGAAAGTTAGTACCGATTTTTGAACAGTAACTCTCCTCTTAGCCCAAAACTTTTTAATATATTTTCAATAGATAAACATATATATACAATACGAAGGGTGAGTATATTAGTATCTTAATAAATAAGATATCACTAACAATAATAGATCAAATTCAAATACTAATAAAGAAGTAAAGGTTCAAGGAACGAAACTTTAAGACATCCAAAATATAAACTCTATCATGGTATACACCCCAAATATGAAATCCTTACAATAAATGCACCTATTTTGCTCGCGTATTCAAGATTATCAGAGATATAAGTTGGTGAAGATAACGAAAAAAACGTAACACAAAGAGACCATGAACATGAAAAACCAGAATAGGAAAAAAGGCCATAAAGAAGAGTATGGCACGGCATGGCATGGCATGACAGGGTTAGGGTACGATCTAACGAAATCCTTTTTCAACGGCAATTTCTAGGAGATGGTGCAAAGACGTACGTAGCTCAGCTAGGAGAGGTTAGACACGTTCGACAGTTTCTATCGTTTCGCTAAGATAGAACGTAGGACCTGGGCTGTTCTGGTTCTAGGAGTAGGGTTATCGAGGTAGAAGAAGGTCGAAGGTGATGCTAGCTTTGATGGTGGTAGTGTAATAGAAGATAGTAGAAGATAGTAATAGTAGTAGTAGTAGTGGTAGTAGTAGTGGTAGTGGGAAACAGGGCCGCGATATAGCAGTGATGGTAGTGGCGTAGCCGCGCCAATGTCGAGGAGCGGGTGGACGAAGGATGGACCGAGGGGGAGGAGTGGAATCGGGTGGAAAAGGGGGAGGACACTTTGGAGGAGGAGGTGGTGGGTAGTAGGTGAGGTTGAGTCGGGAGCGAGGACGCGACCGAGTGGAGGGTGGTAAAGAGGGTGGCAAAGAGGGTAGTAGAGAGTGAGTGAGAGAGAGAGAGAGAGAGAATGGCGAAGAGGCCGGGAATAGGAGGATGAGGATGAAGGTGGAGTGGAGTGAAGAGAGGGTACCTAGCTGGAAACGCGACGGTTCGCCGGCACACTAAGTATAGGCGTCCTCGCGACGCCGGCCGTCAATATACCACCCCTAACTAACCCCTGGGGGGTCTGTGGGTGTTGCTACCAGAGTGTATGAGAGAGGAAGAGAGATAGAGAGAGAGAGAGACTAGCTTGAGATCTGAGCGAAAAGGAGGAAGACGGGTAGACATATATATATATATATATATATACATGTATACATAGTATATATATATATATACATAGGGTGGTTGGTAGAGAGCGAGTATACGAGGGTAAGGTAGGGTGGGTGCTTTTGCGCGAGGGTCGGTCGTCGCCGTCTATGTCGTCGTCGTCTATGTCGTCGTCGTCGTCGTTGTCGTCGTCGTCGTCGTCGTCGTCGTCGTCGCCGTCGACATCCTCTTGGTGTGCGAGAGGGAAACAGAGGTAGTTCCGAAGGAAGGTAGGTAGGTAGTAGGTAGGTAGATAGATAGGTAGGTAGGTAGGTAGGTAGGTAGGTAGGTAGGT
>JACGTP010000912.1:0-15949 GCA_023678845.1 Mischocyttarus mexicanus
CGAAATTTGACTTTGCTTATCGTACCAGAAATTGCTGATAAGGTACCGAACGAGATATTTCTAATTAATAAATTAATAAATCTCCCTCTTGATCGGAAGTTAGCGGATCCTCAGTTTCATTTACCGCGACCAGTCGACATTCTAATAGCTTCCGGAGCCACCTTGGCGCTCATGTCCATTGGACAGTTTCCTCTGACCAACGAAGTCGGGGACTTGATAATGCAAAGGACCCAGTTAGGATGTGTTATCATCGGCGGTATCAAAGAATACGGGACGAAATAGAAATCGGCGTGTTGTGTCATGGTAGTGTTAAAAGAGCAATTAGAGCGATATTGGTTAACGTGAAGACGCGATCGTGGCACAAACCGAAACGGCGGGAGAAAACGATTGCGGAAACGCACTACCGACGTAACACCACGCGCGACAACACGGGACGCTACGTTATCCGTTTGCCATTTAACGAGAGGGGATCTGACCTCGAAGAATCGTACACCGCGGCGTCGCGTCGCTTTCATGACCTCCAAAGAAAACTAATTAAAAACTCTGATCTTAGATCCGAATATGAGCGTACTATGCGCGAATATTTGGCCTTGGGACACATGTCCCTAATACTAGATGAATTCACGGGAGGTTGCTATCTTTCCCATCACGTTGTCACAAAGACGTCCAGCACCACGATCAAGGTGCGAGTTGTGTTCGACGTGTCCGCGAAAACAAGCTCGGGCTCTTCCATAAACGACACGTTACTAGTCGGACCTACGATACAAGACAAATTCGTAGAGCACCTATTACGGTTTCGCACCTACCGTTACGTGCTGACGGCGGATATCGAGAAGGTGTAAAGTATCCCATCGGAAAAGACATTATCAAGCGAGATATTTATGTCGACGATCCCATTACGGGAACAAACAGTCGCGAACAACTTGTCCACATACGCAATCAAACGAGAGACATTCTGAAAGCGGTGGTTTCAATATCCGACAATGAGTGTCTTATTATGAACCGATTCTTAAAACGTAGACAAGAAAGGGGCTGATGTTGAATTCACATCAGCAGAGGATTTAATATTAAAGACTATTGGAATCTTTTGGAACTCGCGTCGCGATCAGTTAGTGTACGCGACGACCTCGATCGACACCCATGGACTGGTCACTAAGCGACGAAATCTCAACCATCGCCAGAATATACGATACACTCGGGTTATCAGGACCGGTAGTTTTTACGGCCAAAATTCTCATGCAGGATTGCTGGAAAACGAAAATCGAATGGGACGAATCGGTTCCCCTCGCCTTGCGCTCCGCTTGGACGACATTCGCGGAGCAGTTAGCACTGACCAACAATTTAACCGTGGAAAGGCGCATAATTATCGATGACCGCTTAAATCTTTCAAACATCATTCCAAGCGGGTCGAGGGCGAACTTTTGATTACATACGAAAAATTGAACACATTCACTATCGAAATCGAAGCAATACTGAACTCGCGAACTTTATGTCCCATTTCAGCAGATCCAAATGATATCATGGCACTAACGCCTGCACATTTCTTAATAGGCAGACCTCTTACCTCGCTGCCCGAGGAAACTCTCACATAAGTGTCAAACAACCGATTATCGTCGTGAAAGCATATGTTTAGATTGTTTAGAAATTAATACTGAATAATATGAAAAAACCTTAGCTTTAATTTGAGATATTTCTTAATTATTTACCCCCAAAAAAACCAACTGGGTAATCTATGGAAGTAATGAGTTTTCAACGATGAGACACATTAATTCTAGCATACCGCGAAAAAAATCCATAGTTTCGAGGCATTTTTATCGCTGTTGGCCAAAATCCTAATTTAAAAGATCTTTTTTCTTGAAAAAAACCTTACAAACAACAAAATATTTGGCGCCTCGTTTAGAAATTACTACCAAATAATAGAAAAAATCCTTAGCTTCAATTTGAATTATTTCCTAATAATTTACCCTAAAAATTACGAACTAGGTAATCTAAGGGACAAATGAGTTCTTGAAGTTAAGATACTTTAATTCTACCATACCGCGAAAAAATTCCATACTTTTGAGGCTTTTTTTTCGCTTTTGGCCAAATTCTCGATTTGAAAATTCTTCTTTCTGGAAAAATACCTTATAAACAACGAAATTTTTGTCGCCCCTTAGAAATTACTACTAAATAATAGGAAAAACCCTTAGCTTCAATTTGAGATATTTGCTTATAGTTTACCCTAAAAATTAAGTGCTGGGTAATCTAAGGGAGTAATGAGTTTTTAACGTTCAGGTACTTTAATACTAGCGTACCGCGTAAAAAATTTATAGTTTCGAAGCTTTTTTTTCGCTAAAGGCAAAATTCACGATTGTAAAATTTTTGTTTCTAAAAATAAAACCTTACATAAAAAACAAAATGTTAAATGCCTCGTTTAGATATTACTACTGAATTATAGGTAAAACTTTTTGCTTGAATTTGAAATATTTCTGATTAATTTACCCAAAAATTACAAACGTGGTAATCTATGGAAGAAATGAGCTTTTAACGTTAGGTACTCTGATTCTAGCATACCGCGTAAAAAATTTATAGATTCGAGGCTTTTTTTTCGTGATGGCAAAATTCACGATTTAAAAATTCTTCTTTCTTGAGGAAAAACCTTACAAACAACAAAATATTTGGCGCCTCGTTTAGAAATTACTACAGAATAATAGGTAAAACTTTTAGCTTTAATTTGAAATATTTCTCAATAATTTACCCCAAAATTACAAACATGGTAATCTATGGAATTAATGAGTTTTTAACGTTAATATACGTTAATTCTAGCATACCGCGAAAAAAATCCATAGTTTCGACGCTCTTTTTCGCTGTTGGCAAAATTCTCGGTGTAAAAATTCTGCTATCTTAAGAAAAAACCATACAAACAACGAAATTATTAACACTTCGTTTAGATATTACTACTGGATAATAGAACAAACCCTTTGCTTTAATTTGAGATATTTTTTAATAATTTACCTTTAAAATTACGAGCTGGGTAATCTAAGGGAGTAATGAGTTTTCAACGTTCAGGTACTTTGATTCAAGCATACCTCGAAAAAAATCCATATTTGCAAGGATTTTTTCGCTGTTGGCAAAATTCTTGAATTGAAATTTCTTATTTCTCCAAAAAAAACCTTACAAAAAACAAAATTTTAAATGCCTTGTTTAGAAATTACTACTGAATAATAGGTAAAACTTTAGCTTTAATTTAAAATGTTTCTTAATAATTTACCCCAATATTACAAACTTAATAATCTAAGGGATTAATGAGTTCTTAACGTTGAGATACTTTTATTCTAGCATATCGCGAAAAAATTTTATAGTTTCAAGGCTTTTTTTTCGCTTTTTGCAAAATACTTGATATAAAATTTCTTCTTTCTTGAGAAAAAACCTTACAAAAAACCAAATTTTTGGTGCCACCTTTAGAAATTACTACTGAATAATAAGAAAAACTCTTTGCTTCAATTTGAAATATTTCTTAATAATTTTCCCTAAAAATTACAAGCTTGGAAATCCAAGGGAGTAATGAGTTTTCAACGTTTAGATACTTTGATTCTAGAATACCGCGAAAAAAATCCATACTTTTAAACTTTTTTTTGGCTGTTGGCTAAATTCTAGATTTGAAAATTCTTCTTTCTTAGGAAAAAACCTTACAAACAAAAAAATATTTGACGCCTTATTTAGAAATTACTACCAAACAATAGAAAAAACCCTTAGCTATATTTTGAGATATTTCCTAATAATTTACCCCTCTAATTACGGACTAGGTAATCTAAGAGTGTTTTGAGTTTTCAACGTTCAGATACTTTGATTCTAGCATACCGCGAAAAATTCCATAGTTTTAAGGCTATTTTTCGCTCTTGGCCAAATTCTCGATTGGAAAATTTTTTTTTTTTTTAAAAGAAAACTTTCAAAGAACAAAATTTGTGGTCCCTTGTTTAGAAATTAATACTAAATGATATAAGAAACCTTTAGCTTCAATTTGAGATATATCTTAATAATTTACTCCAAAAATTACGAACTGGGTAATCTAAGAGAGTTATGAGTTTTCTACGTTCAGATACTTTGATTCTAGCTTACCGCAAAAAAAATCTTTAGTTCCGAGGCTTTTTTTTTGCTTTTGGCTAAATTCTCGATTTGAAAATTCTTCTTTCTTGAGAACAAACTTTACAAACAACGAAATTTTTGGCGCCTTGTTTAGAAATAACTTTTAAATAATAGAAAAAACCCTTATCTGTAATTTGAAAGATTTCTTAATAATTCACCTAAAAAATTACGAACTTTGTAATCTAAGGTATTAATATGTTTTCAACGTTTAGATACTTTGATTCTAGCATACCGCGAGAAAATTTCATAGTGTCGAGGTTTTTTTCGCTGTTGGCAAAGATCTTGATTTGAAAAAACTTTTTTTTTGAGTGAAAACATTACAAACAACGCAATTTTTTTGCGCCTACAATAGAAATTAGTACTGAATAATAGGAAAATCCCTTAGCTTAAATTTGAGATATTTCTAAATAATTTACCCGAAAAATTACAAACTTTGTAATCTGAGGGAGTTATGAGTTTTCGACGATCAGATACTTTGATTCTAGCATACCGCCCAAAAATTCCACAGTTTTGAGACTTTTTTTTTGCTTTTAGCAAAATTTTAGATTTGAAAATTCTTCTTTCTAGAGTACAAACCTTACATACAACGAAATTTTTGGCGCCTTGCTTAGAAATTAATACTGAATAATATGAAATTCATTAGCTTTAATTTGAGAGAATTCTTAATTATTTACCCAATAAAAATTGAACAGAATAATATAAGAGGGTTATGAGTTTTTTACGTTCAGATACTTTAATTTTAGAATACCGTGAAAAAATTCCATAGTTTGGAGGCTTTTTTTCGCTTTTGGCAAGATTCTCGATTTGAAAATTCTTCTTTCCGGAGAAAAAACCTTACAAATAACGAAATTTTTGGCACCTCGTTTAGAAATTACTTTAGAATTGTAGATAAAACCCTTAGCTTTATATAAAGATATTTCTTAATAATTTACCCTAAAAATTACCAACTTTGTAATCCAAAGGATTTATGAGTGTTCAACGTTAAGATACTTTGATTCTAGCATACCGCACAAATATTCCATAGTTTCGAGGCATGTTTTTTCCTGTTGGCAATATTATCGATTTAAAAAATCATTTTTTTTAAGTGAAAACCTTAAAAACAACGTAATTTTTTGCCCCTCTTTTAGAAATTAGTACTGAATAAAAAGAAAAACCAGTAACATCCATTTGAGATATTTCCCAATAATTTACCCCACAAATTACGAACTGGGTAATCTAAAGGAATAATAAGTTTTCAACGTTCAGATACTTTGATTTTAGCATACTGCTAAAAAATTCCATAGTTCCGAGGCTTTTTTTTCGCTGTTGGCCAATTCTAGAATTGAAAATTCTTGTTTCTTGAGAAAAAAACTTACAAACAACAAAATATTTGGCGCCTCGTTTAGAAATTAGTACCGAATAATAAAAACCCTGAGCTTCAATTTGAGAATTTCTTAAAATAATTTTCTCCAAGAATTACGATGTGAGTAATCTAAGGAAGTAATAAGTGTTCAACGTTTAGATACTGTTAATTAAGCATACCGCAAAATGGTTCCATAGTTCCGAGTTTTTTTTTTCGATTTGGCTAAATTCTAGATGGGAAAATTCTTCTATCTAGAGAATAAACCTTTTGAAAAACTAAATTCTGAGCGCGTTGTTCAGAAATTTCTACTGAATAATAAGATAAACCCTTAGATTTAATTTTAGATATTTCTTAATATTTTTTCCAAAGAATAAAGACCTGGAAAAATTTTAGGAACGATAAGTGTTCAATATTCAAATACTGTAAATCTAGCATACTGCAAAAAAGCTCTATAGTTTCGAGGATTTTTTTCGCTCTTGGCCAAATTCTCGTTTTTAAAATACTTCTCTGTAGAGAAAAAAACCTTACAAACGACAAAATTTTAATGCCTTGTTGATAGATTACAACCGAAAAATAGGAAAACGCCTTAGCTATAATTTGAGATATTTCTTAATAATTTATCTCAAGATTTACAGTCTGGGAAAATAAAGGTAACAATGAGTGTTCCACGTTCAGATACTGTGATTCTAGCATACCGCAAAAAAATTCTATAATTTCGTGGTGTTTTTCGCGTTTAGCAAAATTCTCTATTTAAAAATTCTTCTCTCTAAAGAACAAACCTTACAAACAACTACATTTTAACACCTCGTTAAGTAATTTCTGCTGCAATACTGGAAAAACCCTTAACTCCAATTTGGCTTTTTTTTTTATTATTTACACATTGAATTACGAACTGCGTAATATAAGGAAGTAATTAGTGTTCAACGTTCTGATACTTTGATCATTGCATACCGCAAACAAATTCCATAGTTTCGAATCTTTTATTTCGCTGTTGGCAAAATTCTCGATTTGAAAATTTTTGATTCTAGAGAAATATCCTCAAAAACCACAAAATTTTTAGCGCCTTGTTAAGAAATTACTACTTATGAAATAAAAAACCCTAAGCTTCTATTTTAGATACTTCTTAAAAATTTGCTCCCAGAATACCGCATTGGGTAATCTAAAGGAGTAATGAGTGTTCAAGGTTTAAATATTTTGATTCTGGCATACCGCGCAAAAATTCCATAGTAGTGAGGTTTTCTTTCTCCGTTGGTAAAATTCTCGAATTTAAACTTCTTCTTTCTAGATAAAAAACCTTACAAACTACGAAAACTTTTAACGCCTCATTTAAAAATAACTACTGAAAAATAGGGAAAACGTTTAACTTGTATTTGAGATATTTCTTTATAATTTACAAAAGAATTACGAACTGGAAAATATTAGTAAGCAATAAGTTTTCAACGTTTAGATACTTTGACTCTAGCATACTGCGAAAAAAATCTATGGTTTCGAGGTTTTTTTTGCGCGGTTAGCCAAATACTCGATTTAAAAATCCTTCTATCTAGAAAAAAAACCTTACAGACAACGAAATTTTTTGCGCTTTGTTTAGAAATTACTGCTGAATAATAAAAAAAAACCCTTAGCGTTAATTTTTGATTTATCATAATAATTTACCTCAAGAATTAGGAACTAGGTAATCTTTTGGAGTAATAAATGTTCAACGTACAGATACTTTGATTCTAGAATCCTGCAAACAAATTCTATAGTTTTGAGGCTTTTCTTTCGCTGTTTGCAAAATTCTCGATTTGACAATTCTTCTTTCTGGAAAGAAAACCATTCAAACATCAAAATTTTTTGCGCCATATATGTGAGAGAGATAAAGAGCAAAGGACCGCGTGAGTAAACAGTAAGGAACACAGTAGAAATAATTTTAAAGGTTAGGCACTTGTATATTTGCATAGGTTTTATTTGATGTATCGGATTACGCTTGCTTATCACGAGTTGCGTCGAAGCTTCGAGAGCATTCCCGAACCGGATGGAAGAAGAAAGAATCAAAGGTTGGATAATCAAGAGTGACCGAGAAGCAGCTAGAAAAGAAGTAGGAGCGTGGAAAGGAGGCGATGTATAAATAAGCGGCGTAAGGGCCAAGAGGTGCTTCTTTTTAAGATCAGTAAGTGAAAGAAGGGCATTAAGTTAGAGATCATTAGGAGAGTTTTTTTGAAGAGCTTGGGCGTGCTTGGGTCAGTATCACTTGTTTATATTACGTTGAACAAAGTGTGAAGCACTATTTTAAGGCTATTTTATTCACGCTGTAATAAATAATTAATAAGTAAAATTAACATCTGTGTTCGTTAATCATTCACCTCTACACTGAATCCACATTCCTACATTTGGGGGCTCTCAGCTGGGATTGATATGGAAGGGTGAATAGAAAGTACCACGGTGGCTTTACGTGATTAAAGTCGAAAAGTCGAAAAGTTAATAAGTTGTTTGATTATCAGTTTTTCAAGTTGTATAGTTTTAAAGTTGCAAAGTTGTTAAGTTGCCAAGTTGAGAAGCTGCAAGACGACAAAGTTGCTGACCGAAAGCGTCGTAAAGTTGCAAAGTTGTCAAGTGATACGTTTTTAAAGTTTTTAAGTCGTGTAATAACGCTACAAAATGACCGACACACGCGTAGTTTCTACAGGCTGCAGCTCAGAGGCAGTAGTAGACAGAAAGATGGCCCGAAGAAGCCAAGAAGCAAAGAAGATTCCGTGGACCGATGATATTTTTAGAAAGATGAAATACGTTGAGTTGAAAGGGACAGCAAAGAGATTACTGTTGTCGGCAAGCGGTATCAAAGCAGAAGTACGAAACAGATTGCTTGCATATATCGAAGGGCGAAGAGCACGCGTTGTAGGTGCTGAAGATTCAGACGAAGAAACGGATGAAGAACCGGAGAAAGATTCAGACTCAGAAACTAAAGATGAGTCGGAGGAAGAAGGCGAAAGGAAAAAACGAAGTGCCCCGTCGCTGTTCTCAATTCGTGACGGGGAAGAAAGTCTTCCGGAATTTTCTGGAGATAACTTAGTCTCAGTGAAAAAGTGGTCAAATAAATTCAAAGAAATGGCAGAACTTCTTCAATGGAACGGCATGCAGAAGTTGATATATAGAAAACGGATGCTGCGAGATTCAGCTAGGCGATTTGTAGAATCGGAAAACGGTATCACTTCGTGGGCAATGTTGAAGAAAAAACTGGCAAGTGAATTCAGCAATAGAATTAGCAGTACGACGGTCCACGCTTAGTTAGCTGAAAGAAAGAAGAGACCAGACGAAACAGGGCAGTAATACATCTACGTGATGAAGGAAATAGCTGCGTTACGAAAGGGTTGAAGAAAAGGCGCTTTTGGAACACATAATCAGCAGGATTGTAAATGAAGAAGTAAATAAAACGATTTTATATCAGTCTTGAACATTAAAGGAGTTAAAAAGGAATATCGAGATATATGATAAAATGAAGAGAAAGTCGAAGGCTATTAAGACACTAAGCAGTAGTAACAACGAAGTCGAAAGAGAAAGAAGACCAGTGCCAACCAAGGCGAAGAAGGCACATTGTTTCTCGTGTGGCTCACCCGATCATAGTGTGAGACAATGTTCTGCGTTAGGAAAAGGACCGAAGTGTTTCCGATGTAATGAATTTGGACACATTGCAAGAGAATGTTAAAAACGCGTTAATCGGATCGTAGCCTCAGAAGAATTGGAGTCGGTAGTTATTCAGGGTAAAGAGTTTATCGCATTGGTGGATTCTGGAAGTGATCTCACGTTGTTGCGCGAAGACAAGTTTACAGAAATCGGATCAGTAGAATTCACTAAGACAATCAAACGTGCCGAAGGAGCGGGTAACGGTAATATTCGTATTATAGGCGCGTTTGTAGGCGAGATAAATGTAGACGACGTGGTGTGCAATATTAAGATTCACGTAGTTCCGACGGGTGCGATACCGAATGAGTGTATTTTGGGAAAGAACGTTTTAAGCAACGTAGAAGTAATCGTTCAAAAGGGAAAAGTTGTGAAGATGGTTCAAATACACGAAGATGAAGAGAAAGGGAAAACCAAGAGAAGCGCCGAGCAGGAAGATGACACGAGATCAGTCGACGGGGAAAACGCCGAAGCAGTGTGCGAAGAGGATGTGATGAAAGGTGTTTTTAATATTACGATGCGTGAATTAGACGTTAAACCACAGTTTGTGAAGGAAGTGGAACAGTTGGTGGTAGATTATAAACCCGCGAAACAGGTAAAGACTTCAGTAGAGACTCAAATTAAGTTGCATGACGATGTACCTGTAACATCAAGACCACGTAGATTAGCTCCGCGCGAAAAAGAAGTTTTAAATAAGCAGATAACAGAATAGTTGGACGAGGGTGTAGTGCGAGAAAGTAAGAGTGAATGGGCGAGTCTGGTGGTGATATTTCCTAAAAAGGACGGAACCAGTAGAATTTGCGTAGATTACACAGCATTAAATCATAAGATAAGTCGCGATCATTTTTCAATGCCGTTGATTGAAGATTGTATAGATGATTTAGTAAATATGAGAGTATTTTTCGTGATAGACTTAAAGAATGGATTTTTTCATGTACCAGTAGAAGAAAGTAGAAGGAAGTATACTTCCTTGGTAACCCCTGACGGTCAATTCGAGTTTAATGAAACGCTTTTTGGGTTATGCAATAGTCTTACGAGTTTTTTACGATTTATAGCAGAGGTTTTCAGGGAATTTATCAGTTGTAAAGTTGTATTTACATATGTTGACGACAAAGTCGTACCAGGTATCAACGATGAAGACTGGTTATCCAAATTAAAAGTAGCATTAGAAGTTGCAGCTAGAAATGGATTTCAGATTAATTGGCACAAGTGGTAGTTCTTAAAGCAGAAAATAGACTTTCTAGGTTTTACAATAAAAGATGGCAAAGTTGCTCCTGGTCAGGCAAAGTTGGTACCGATTCGACGATTTTCGGTGCCGCAAAGCCGTAAAGAAGTACAAAGATTTTTAAGAATCACCGGTTTTTTCAGGAAATTTGTAAAAGATTATGTTCGGATATCGCGGCTTCTAACCGATTTAATCAAAAAGAATGTAAAGTTAGAATAAACGGACGAGTGTAAGTGTGCGTTTAAGATTTTAAGAGATGATATATTGGTAAAGAGAAAAGAGCGAGATAAAATCAGAGTTGTGGCGATAGAAAACCTCCTGTCGATCCAAGAGGAGAATCGACGACAGAATAATACAAGGCGACGTTGTATTTATTAAAAGAACTCAGTTCAGGCCGTCTATGAAAAGTATCGCCAAGTACTTAGGACCGTATAAGGTTACCCGTGTAATCGAAAACCACCGATACAAAGTGCAGCATGTTAGCAAGAGGGAAGGGCCACGTGTTACAATGACTGCGGCAGACTATATGAAGTTGAACCGGCCAGAAGAGGAATCTCTATCTTTGGGGACCGAAGATTTGCAGAATTGCCGAATGTGGGAAAGACAAAGAGCAAAGGACTGCGTAAGTAAACAGTAAGAAACACAGTGAAAATAATATAAAAGATTAGGCACTCGTATATATGCATAAGTTTTATTTGATGTTTCGGATTACGTTGGCTTATCGCGAGTTGCGTCGAAGCTTCGAGAGCATTCCCGAACCGGAGAGAAGAAGAAAGAATCAAAGGTTGGATAATCGAGAATGATCGAGAAGTTGCTAGAAAAGAAGTAAGAACGTGGAAAGAAGGCGATGTATAAATAAGCGGCGTAAGGACCGAGAGGTGCTTCTTTTTAAGATCAGTAAGTGAGAGAAGGGCATTAAGTTAGAGATCATTAGGAGAGTTTTTTTGAAGGGCTTGGGCGTGCGTGGGTCAGTATCACTTGTTTATATTACGTTGAACAAAGTGTGAAGCACTATTTTAAGGCTGTTTTTTTCACCCTGTATTAAATATTAAATCAGTAGAATTAACATCAGTGTACGTAAATTATTCACCTCTACACTAAATCCACAATCCTACAAGTATAGAAATTAAAACTAAATAATAGGAAAAACCCTTGTCTTCAATTTGAGATATTTCTTCATAATTTACCTCAAAAATTACGAACTAGGTAATCTAAGAGAGCATTGAGTGTTCAACGTTCAGATACGGTGATTATTGCAAACAGCAAAAAATTCTACAGTTAAGAAGTTTTCTTTCGCTGTGGGAAAAATTATCCATTTAAAAATTCTTCTTATAGGAAAAATACCTTATAAACAATAAAATTTTTAGCTCCTTTTTTAAAAATTGTTGCAGAATAATAGGAAAAACTCTTAGCTTCAGTTTGAAAGTTATCCTTATAGTTTACCCCAAAAATTACAAGCTAGGTTATGTAAGAAATAAATGAGTGTTCAACGTTTAGATACTGTGATTCTAGCATAAGGCAAACAAATTTCATAGTTTCGAGTCTTTTTTTTCCATTGTAATCAAAATTCTCGATTAGACAATTTTTCTTTCTACAGAAAAAACCTTAAAAACAACGCAATTTTTTGCGCCTTATTTAAAAAGTACCACTGAATAATAGAAAAAACTCTTAACTTTAATTTGAGATATTTCTTAATAATTTACATCAAGAATTACAAACTGAATAATCTTTTATAGTAATTAGTTTCCTACGTTCAAATACTGTAATTCTAGCACACAGCGAACAAATTCTATAGTATCGAGGTTTTATATCGCAGTTGGCCAAATTCTCGATTTAAAAATTCTTTTATTCGGAGAAAAATCCTTACAAATAACTAAATATTTAGATTATTGTTAAGAAATTACTACTGAATATTAGAAAAAACACTTAGCTTTAATTTAAAAAATTGTCTAATAATTTACTCAAATAATTAGCATTTTAGTAATCTAAGAGAGTATTGAGTGTTTAACGTTCAAATACTGTGATCCTAGAATACTGCGAAAAAATTCCTTAGTTATGAGGCTGTTATTTTGCTTTTGGCAGAATTCTCGATTTAAATAGTCTTCTATCGGAAAAAAAACCTTACAAATAACTAAATTTTCAGAACTTTAAAAAAAAATTACTAATAAATAATAAAAAAAAACTGATCTTTAATTTGAGATGTTTCTTTACAATCTAGTTTAAGAATTACAAACTGGGCAATCATTAGGAGTAATAAGTGTGCAGCGATCAAATACTTTGATACTAACATACGGCAAACAAATTCTATAGTTTCGAGTCTTTTTTTTCGTTGTTGTCAAAATTCTCGATTTGGAAATTATTCTTTTGGAAGAAAAAACCTTACCAACAACGAAATTTTTTGCGCCTTATTTAGAAACAACCACTGAATAATAGAAAAAACTCTTAGATTCAATTTAAGATATTGCCTAATAATTTACCCAAATAATTCCCATCTTGGTAATCTAAGAGAGTATTGAGTGTTAAAAGTTCAGATACTGTGATTCTAGCATACCGCGAAAAAATTCCGTAGTTTCGAGATTTTCTATCGCCGTTTGCAAAATTCTTAATTTTAAAATTCTTTTTTCTAGAGAAAAATCTCATAAAAAACAAAATTTCTTACACCTCATTGGGAAATTACTACTGAATAGTAGAACAAAATCTTAGCTTCAATTTGAGATGTTGCTTTATAATTTACAAAAATAATTACCAACTTTTAAATCTAAGGGAGTAATGAGAGTCCAATGTTCAGATACTTTTATTCTAGCATACTGCGAAAAAATTCCAAAGTTTTGAGGCTTTTTTTCCGCCAAAGGCAAAATTGTATATTTTAAAGATCTTTTGTCTGGAGCAGAAACCTTACAAACAAAAAAAACTATTACTGCCTTGTTTATAAAATTACCACTCTATAATAGGAAAAACCCTTAGCTTCAATTGGAGATATATCTTTATAATTTACCCTAAGAATTACGAACTGGGTAATCTAACGAAGAAATTAGTGTTTGACGTTTAGATACTGTGATAAAAGCATACTGCGTTAAAATTCTATAGTATCGAGTCATTTTTTAGGATGTTAGCAAAATTCACTATTTGACAATTTTTTTTCTGAGGAACAAACCTTACAAACAACAAATTTTTTAGCGCCTCGAAAACAAATTACTACTGATTAATAGGCAAAACTTTTAGCTTTTAATTGAGATATTTTCTAAAAATTTACCATAAAAATTACGAACTGGGTAATCTAAAGGATTAATGAGTGTTCAAAGTGCAGATACTGTGATTCTAGCATACCGCGAAAAAATTCCATAGTTAAAGGGTTTTTTTTGCCGTTGGCATAATTCTCGATTTAAAATTAATTCCCGATAAAAAAAAACCTTACAAATAACTAAATTTTTACCGCCTCCTTTATAAAACTACTACTGTATAATAGGTAAAACCCTTTGCTTCTATTTAATATATTTCTTATTTATTTACCCTAAGAGTTACGAACTGAGTAATCGAATAGAGTAATAACTGTACAGCGCTCAGATAATTTAATTCTAACATACCGCAAAAAAATTCTATTGTTTCGTGGCTTTTTTACGTTTTAACAAAATTCTTAATTTGAAAATTGTTCTTGCTTGAGAAAAAAAAATACAGCAAACTAAATTTTCAGGACCGCATTAAGAAACTACAAATGAATAATAGGAAAAACCCTTAGCTTTAATTTGAGACATCTTTTAATAATTTACCCTAAAAATAACGAAGTGGGTAATCTAAAGAAATAATAAGTGTTCAACGTTTAGATACAGTGACTCTAGCATACTGCGGAAAAATTCAATAGTTTCGAGGTTTCTTTTCGCTGTTTGCAAAATTCTTCATTTAAAAATTCATTTATCTAGAGAACAAACGTTACAAACAACTAAATTTTTCACGCCTTGTTAAAAAATTACTGCTAAATAATAGGAAAAACCTTTATCTTCAATTTTATTTTTTTCTAAAAAAATTTCCCCGAAATCTCCGAACTGGGTAATCTAAAGGAGAAATGAGTGTTGAACCTTCAGTTACTGTGATTCTAGCATACCGCGAAAAAATTCTATAAGTTGGAGGATTTTTATCGCTGTTTGCAAAATTCTAGATTTAAAAATTCTTCTATCTAAAGAACAAACGTTACAAAATAACTTAATCTTACCGCCTTGTAAATAAATTTTTACTGAATAATAGGAAAAACCCTTACCTTTAATTTTTGATATCTCCTTAAAATTTACCCCAAGAATTCCGAACTAAGTAATCTAAACGAGCAATGACTGTTTAACGTTTATATACTGGGATTCTAGCATACCGCGAAAAAATTTTATTTGTTCGAGGATTTTTTTTCGCATTTGGAAAAATTCTCGATTTGAAAATTTTTCTGTAAGGACAAAAAACCTCACAAAAAACAAAATTTTATACAACTCATTAAAAAATTGCCACTGATTATAAGAAAAACCTTTAGCTTTTATTTGAGATATTTTCTAATAATTTACCCCAAGAATTACGAATTAGGTAATATTACTGGGCATTAAGTAGTTCAACGTTCAAATACGGCGATTCTAGCATACCGCGAAAAAATTCCATAGTTTCGAGGCTTTTTTTCGCTTTTGGAAAAATTCTCGACTTAAAAATTTTTTTTTTAAAAAAAAACCTTTGAAAGAAGAAAATTTTTGGCGCCACCTTTAGAAACTACTACTGAATAATAGAAAAAAACCTTAGCTCTAATTTGAGATATTTCCTAATATTATAATTTACCCCAAAAATTACGAACTGGGTAATCTAAAGGATTAATGAGTTTTTAACATTAAGATGCTTCGATTCTAGCATAAAGCGAAAAAATTCCATAGTTTTAAGGCTTTTTTTTCGCTGTTTACGAAATACTTGATATAAAATTTCTTCTTTGATGAAAAAAAACCTTACAAACAACGAAATTTTTGGCGCAACCTTTAGAAACTACTACTGAATAATAAGAAAAACCCTTAGCTTCAATTTGAGATATTTCCTAATAATTTACCATAAAAATTACGAGCTGGGTAATCTACAAAAATTATAGGTTTTCAACGTTCAGATACTTTATTTTAGCATATCGCGAAAAAATTCCATAGTTTCGATGCTTTTTTTTCGTTTTTAGCAAATTTCTCGATTAGAAAATTCTTCTTCCTGAAAAAAAACCTTCCAATCAATGAAATTTTTGGCGCCTCGTTTAGGAATTACTACTGAATTATAGAAAAAACCTTAAGTTTCAATTTAAGATATTTTCTAATATTTTACCCTAAAAATTACGAGATGGGTTATCTAAGGGAGTAACAAGTTTTATACGATCAGACACTTTGATTCTAGCATACCGCGAAAAAATTCCATAGTTTCGAGGTTTTTTTTCTCTATTGGCAAAATTCTTGATTTAAAAATTCTTCTTTCTGGAGAAAAAACATTACGAATAACGAAATTTTTAACACAATGTTTAGAATTACAACTGAATAATAGAAAAGACCCTTAGCATCAATTTGAGATATTTCCATATAATTTACCCAACAAAATACTAACTGGGTAAT
>JACGTP010000913.1:0-15929 GCA_023678845.1 Mischocyttarus mexicanus
ATTGGAATTACTGCCCCATTAATGATTATAGGTGAACATGAGCGTTTACGCAGTGTGAAAATTATATGTATCGATTTACTTTCGTTAATATCGCATCCCACTTTAACACTCGAACTACCAGACCAGTCAAAATGACTGGTCTCGCACCTTTATTATTTAATTCCCACTTCATATAAAATTTTTTTTTCAAAATTATATCGACCGTTTATTTTTAAGTGGTGCAAGTCTAATTAAAAAAAAATGAGATATGATGTAATTTATGCTTCATTTAGTGTGAACTTTTTGTTTATAAGTAGTTAGTATTTAATATCTTAAAAATGTCAATGCTTTGTTCAATTAAAAATTGGCCGGTAAAAAAAATTGCGTAACCATTCATTATGAAAGTGGTGTAAGTTCTATTTTCATACACAAGTGACGGGGTTAGTGACCACTGGTGGCTTCATAATTGACAAAAAAACAAATTAACGAAATTATAGAATTAGAATATTCATCAGATAAGGATATTGTTACTGAGAACTTGGATTCTGCAACAGAAAACAAAGGAAAATATACGCAACGAATAAATAAAATTAAGTGAAATACTGGACAAGAGTACTATACAAAAAAAAGGAAAATTCATTCCAGGAAAAAAATGTCAATCCAAAAACTGTAACTGATCGAAGAAATGCATAGAACGCGTTAATAAATCAGAACGTAGAGCAATTTTTGTTAAATTCTGAAATATAACCGATTTTAATAAACAAAACGTATTTCTCCAGTATAGTGTTCAACGTAAAACTGTAAATAGAAGAAGGCCAAGAAATCATTCGGGCATTTTGAAGGCTTATGCTCATCAATTTCACCTGGCCACTTCTCGCGGAAACATTTTAGTGTGTAAGAAGTTTTTCATGAATACTTTCAACATATCTACTGGACGAATTGATCGTGTCTTAAAAGCGCATGATAATATTCCGAAAGACATGCGTGGACAAATGGATGGCTCTTGCAAAAGAACTAATGAACTAATGACAAATATAGTGATAGAACACGTAAAAAGTTTTCCGGCATTTGAAAGTCATTATACTCGATCCCAAAATCCAGAACGGATGTTCTTGAATCCTGAATTAAACATAAGAAAAATGTTTAATTTGTACTTAAAAAAATGTAAGGAAAATGACTGGAGTTCGGTTAATGAATGGACGTACACACTGCCACATGAAGAGCATAAATAATTAATAATACCAATATCTTGTGTTAAGTTTAACAATATATAAATATCATAAACGTTCAAAATAAAAACTACTAATTCTATTTTATTTCTTGTCATTATTTATAAACCGAATTGGATTAATATGAAATATATTTTAAGTAATATTTGTTATTTCAAAATTGAAATTAAATGATATTTGCAATTGACTAATTATGAAAGTGGTGTAGGTCCATTTGCAGCCTGGAAATATATATTATTTTAGTTAAATTCGCCTAAAAGAAATGTATATAATCAAATGACATATTGATAAATTATTACAAACATTCCCAGACTTCATATAATTACCCTATATTTTTTAATTGTCAGATTTGCTAAGATTTAATTTTTTTAAAACGAAAGAAAATGGACATGCACCACTTTCAAAATAAACAGTCCATATGATGACTTTTCTAGATATTAGGAATGGTTTGTAAAAATAATTTTTATTTTTTTTTAACTTAAACAGAACTCTAATAAATTTTGGCATCTGCTACTTCTACCAATACCAGTCATTTTGATTGGTACTTCCTAAAGTGGGTATAGATCCGAAAATATCTGTTTTTTGAAATCAACACTGTTGATTTGATATTTGGACGAATGTATTATTCTTTGTTGTAATATTTTCTCTTATGTTATTGTTTATCTGGCGATAATATATAGTGATATAATCGTTGCCGTAATGTATCAAAAAAATAGAATCGATGTAGTTTTACGCGATCATTCTTTATTCCATAGTCCTGGGAATAGCATCTATTTTTTAGTAATATAGCAATTTTTTGTAAGCCCTAAAAAATGGCAAAATGTATAAAAACCTCTGATTTGCTGTGAAAAATAAACAATATTTCAATGCAAGCTTCTGATATCGAGGATGAAGAAAGTGACCAAGAAGAAATTGAAATAGTTTATAGTGAAAATAATGATGGTTTTGAACTGGAATGCAAATGGTCTAATGCGAAGAAAAATCTAGTAAGAATCCTTTCTATAAAACCAGAACATTCAAATAATGCTAATATCAGAGACTCATTTCACAGACAAATTGTTTTTTAAAATTTTGGGCTATAAGTTGTACTGCTCCTAGTGAAAGGTCACATGGAAGAACAGCGATTTTAATAAAATCTAGCCTTAACCATTATGAGCTAGAGCCTTCTAATCAAGATTATCTTCAAGCGACTAGTGTAGTTATAGACGACTGGCATAGTCCGCATACTATCTCTACAGCTTACTGTTCCCCTAGATATAATATAAAAAAAGAAGAGTTTGACTCTTTATTTGAAAGTCTAGGTCATAGATTTATAGCTGAAGAGGATTTTAATGCAAAACATAACATCTGGGGAAGTAGCGTTGTAACACCAAGGGGAAGAGTTCTCGCAAAAAGTATTGAAGCTAAAAGGTTAGCGCACCTTAGTTCGGGTGAACCTACATACTGGCCAACAGACGTTAAAAAAATTCCTGATTTGTTAGATTTTCTTATTCTCAAAAATATTTCTCCGCATTATATACAGGTTAGCTCTGAACTCGACTTATTTACCGATCATTCACCAATAGTTGCAACAATTAATTATCGAGAAAAACCCGTCAATCTCCATCAGTAATAAATATATTAATTGGGCTCATTTTCGAGAAAGTTTTAACATCTCTACTACTGCAGCATTTTCACTAAAGACATCGGATGATGTTGACCAGGCCATAAAGCAGCTTTCTCACAATATATTAGAAGCTGTTGGAGCCTCTACACCTAGGTCGGAAAACATTTACAGCAACAACTACCCTAAATGTATTAGTTGTACAAATAAGTTTCCGCCGTTTTTTATCAAAAATTAAATATTTATTATAGAAGAACGGTAATATAAATTTATTTAAAATATTGCCCATCACTTGCAACCACTTTTTTCCATCTCTCAGGCAGCATTCGAATCCCACGTCTGAAGAACTCCTTGTCTTTTGAGGCTACCCACGAATCAACCCAATTTTTGGTATCCTTATAAGATGTGAACCGCTGCGCCGACAGAGCATGTGCCAAGGACCGGAACAGGTGATAATCGGACGGTGCAATGTCTGGTGAATACGGCGGGTGGGGTAACACTTCCCAATCAAGTGTTTCCAAATACTTTTTCACGGGAGCCGCAACATGTGGACGAGCATTGTCATGCAGGAGAATAATTTTTTCGTGTCTAGAATAGTATTGAGGGCGTTTTTCCTTCAGAGCTCGGCTTAATCTCATCAATTATGTTCGATAGAGGGCTTCAATAATTCTTTCACTCGGATTAAGCAACTCATAATGCACTACACCTAGCTGATCCCACCAAATACACAGCATAAGTTTTTTATCGTGAATATTCGGTTTTGCTGTTGATGTTGACGCGTGGCCAGATAATCCCCATGATTTTCTTCTTTTTGGATTGTCATAATATATCCACTTCTTATCACCAGTTACGATACGATGTAAAAAACCCTTTTTTTTTATGTCTAGCTAGCGGTATTTCACTTGAGCATAATCGGCGTTCGGAACCCAATTTCCTTGTTTATGAATCATTCCTAATTATTTTAAGCGATGTGAGACTGCTTGCTGAGTGACTTCTAATGTTAGAGCAAGTTCTTTTTGTGTTTGAGATGAATCTTCCTCCAATAATTCCTCCAATTCTGCATCCTCGTAAATTTTTGGCCTTCCACTGCGATCTTTGTCTTCTACGTCAAAATCACCGTTTTTAAACTTTTGAAACCACTGACGACACGTTCTCTCACTCAAAGCACCCTCACCATATGCTTCTATGAGCAATCTATGCGCCTCAGCAGCAGATTTCTTTAAATTAAAGAAGTAAACTAATATTTCCCGCAAATGACGCTTACTTGGCTCAAATTTCGACATTTTCAACTAATAAAAATTATATTTTACCAATATGAAATCAATGATATTAATAGGTTATGTTGTTCTTGAATGTCCAAACTATCTTTTAAGCCGGTTATCATCTACGAAAGCTAACAGACACTCCGTGCCGCACCATCTACATTAAAATGGCGGGAACTTATTTGTACTCCTAATATCATAAGTCAAATTTTAGAAAAGCGAAAACTGCGTAGAACCTGTCAAAATAGCAGACTGTCTGAGGACAAGCGCAAGCTAAATAAAGCAACCAGAATTTAAAAAAAAACATTACAGAATCATAAAAATGAAGGCTTTCAAAGATTCCTCACAAACCTAGCGCCCACCGCCGATTCAAACTATTCGCTCTGGAAGGCAACTAAACGGTTTACTCGTCCGACTCAAGACATCCCGTTACTTCGTAAACCTCAAGGTGGATGGGTCCGTAGGCCAATAGATAAAGCTTATTACTTTGCATCTCATCTTGCTAATGTATTCAAACCTTCTCCTTCCTGAATTTCCTTAACTTTCCTTCTCAGCTGTCTCCACAAATTAAACCCTTTACACCGGTTGAAGTAAAAGTATACATCGAAAAATTTTTAAACCCAAAAAAGGCTCCTGGTAAAGATCTTATAAACGGTAATATGTTGAAATAATTACCAAAGAAGAGAATAGCTCTAATAACATCTATATTTAATTCAATCTTACGTCTAGGCTACTTCCCAACTTCCTGGAAAGTAGCGGTTATAACCCTTATACATAAGCAAGGGAAACCAGCACAAGAGGTTACATCATATTGTCCAATTAGTCTTTTATCTACACTTTCTAAATTATTCGAAAAAATGCTGATCAACCAACTTCTTGTGTCTCTTGGGACCTCTACAGTTCCTGACCACCAGTTTGGGTTTCGAAAACATTCTACAATCTACTACTTATACAAAACTTCGAACAGAAAAAATACTGTTCAGTAGTATTTTTAGACATTAAGCAGGCGTTCAATAAAGTGTGGCCCACTGGACTACTTTATAAATTAAAAAAAAAATTCCCATATCCTTTTTATCTATTCCATAGATGCTACCTCTCAGAAAGAAAATTCCTAGTTTTTTATTAAAACCATTTCACCTCTGCTTATACAATTTTTTCCGGTGTCCCACAAAGCAGCGTTCTTGGACCTCTGCTTTATATTATTTTCACTGTAGACTTACCTACCACTGAGGACATAACTGCTGCTACTTTTGCAGACGACACAGCTCATTTAGCATCGAACAGCGACCCTTAAAATGTGTCTAACATTTTCCAACGTCATCTGTGCTTGCTAGAAAAATGGTGTCAAAAGTGGCGAATCAATATTAACGAAAGTAAATCGGCTCATATAACATTTGCACTGCGCAAAAGCATTTGTCCTCTTGTGGTCATCAACGGGGTACAAATTTCCATTAAAGACTCACAAGGAGAATCCACGAAATTCATCGCTGGGTTTTGCTTAAAATGGCACGCAACTTATAGACCTTGACTAGTACATCATTATGCTAAATGGTTTAATCCACCTGCTCAATCGTTTTTAAGATATTTGCGATTAAAGTTTAAACAAATAGTTGCTCACGTGTATGTACCTGTGTTTTGCTTCACTTAACATAAATCGTCGGTGGCCAAGCTGGTAAGGGCGCAGACTCGTATTTTGGGGTCGTTTGTTTAAGTCCGTCCGTCCTTAATTTAATTTTTTTTTTTTATTTCTTTTTTTTATTTTTTTCAAGTACGTTATGTTTACATTAATTTTTTTCTATGTTTTTACAGTATGTTATATTTTTTTTATAAAAGATATAATGTAAAATAATTTTATTGATGCATCTATTTTATAAAACGTTTCAAATTTTTTTTTATTTGCAAACATTACGAAAAATTAAAAAAAAAAAACTTATATATTACGCATAAATAATATAATTAATAATTATAAGTAAATAACATATAATAAAAAATACGTATTTCTTTTACGAGTTTACCTCCTTTTGGAGGTAAGGTTGTTAAAAATATGAAAATAAATAAAACATACAGTACGTAAAAAATTAAAAAAAAAAAATTTTAAACGAGCAAGGTTTGAACCTGCAACACAATGGTTACGAACCTACACCTTTAGCGCTAAGCTAACAGCGGCTTATGTCAATTTCGTCCCAACCTCTGTAGCGAGCGAATATGTTACAAATACCGTGCGACTACGATCCGTCTTATGAAAGCGCCGTGAATTTAAGATATTCTTTATTTCTTTATTTCTGGTAGTCACCTACAAATTGTGTTTAAAAATTTAGCGATTGGACTATTTATTGCCAGAAGCATTCCACGGAACGGTGCTTTATTTTTTAACGGTGCGGGCTGGAATGGCGCCCACGTGGGTCAGTATACGAAGTTAATTCCTCCACTTGGGATGGAGGGCCGCAGAGGGACGAATGAATCGCCTCCTCTGGAGGTAAAAGCTAATATAAAGGAATTAAAGAAAGCCGTCAATTCAATGAAATTCCTTAAAGTACTGAATAAAGACGATAAACGATATGTGCCTAATCTGAAGATGGCGAACATTAGATCTCGATCGAAGGATTCGATTCCTTTATCGGAGGATGACGACATCACCCCCTCCATCAGAGTAGACGCGGACGGTTTCGTCCGGCCGAAGAAGATGCGGCAATTAGCCAAACTGGCGAGCGTTGGAAACATTGCGACCAATAACGGCTTTGGGTTGCTTAACGACTGCAGCCTTGATGCAGAGCAAGGTCCAGCTAATGAGAGTAGGAACGCATACGAAGCGCGTTCCAAAATGCAGCGGAACGGTACTGATGTGAGCGCATCGCCGCCAGAAGGGAGGAGGAGCGCAAGACCACCTCCATTGCACACGTTCAATGTGAAAGCAAAGGACATCATCAAGCTACTAACTGACAATGGACTTAGTTCAGATAAATTTTATATACGGTCGTATAGCAACAGCTCAGTTAATATTAACGCTGTATGCTTAGACTCTCACAGCACAGTGAAGAAGATATTAGACAATAGTGTAGTGCATTATTTTACTTATACCCCTAGGGATAAAAAAACTAAATCCCTAGTGTTGAAAGGGATCAGCCCTGAGTTTACGGAGGATGAGGTTAAGGCGGATATCAAATCGCGTAACCTTAGTGACATCAATGTAATAAAAGTGCTCAAGCATCACTTTAATAAAACAAATGCTAATAATTTTTTCTTCATAGTACAATTAGCGAGCGACAGTAAAGTAGTCGCACTAATGAGGATTCGTTACTTGCTACACCAACTGATACGCTGGGAGCGGCTCAAAAGGGAGGAAGTCTTCCAGTGCAGAAGGTTTCAAAGAGTGGGTCACGCTAGCATTAATTGCCGCATGCCGTTTAGGTGTGTGAAGTGTGGCCAAGATCATGGCCCAATTAGCGAGGGCAATACATGCCCGGTGTCGAAAGAGGACCTCAAGAGTAAGCTGTGCTGCGCAAACTGCGGCAGCAACGGACACCCGGCCAGCTACGGCGGCTGCCTGTACTTGGAAACGGTGCAGTCCTCCGTCAGACGACTGAAACAGCTAACGAGAGCTGTAAAACAGGATAGAGTGAGGGCCATCAGCAGGAGAGTGGACCCAAATATCTCTTACGCGAACATCATGAATAAGCGGCAAGTAAACTTCCCGCCACTCCCCAGAACAGAGAATGCATTTCTCGGACGAGAGGTAACAGGCTCAGTGCTGGACTACATGAAGGGCTCGACTGGCACGCGTGTGCCGAGCGAGCACAAGACACGGGGTGCTATGGATGATAGCGCACCAAATACAGCATCTTCGAGTTTGGAGGAATTATTCGTCCAATTTCAAAAGAAGATGTTGAGTAGCATCGCGACACATATGGAAGAGATGAATAAAAAACTGGCGGAAAACTCTGCCAAGATAGAGTTTATTATGACACACTTGTACGCTAACTAATGGCGACACACCAGCACAATATAAATTATCACAAGATGGGCTCTTTGACTCCTCTCAAAGAGCTAAAAGTGTGTGCCATCAATGTTAACTTTATTATTACTAATAAGTGTAGGCGTTGTGCGAGAAAAGCGATCTGCACCGATGCGGAGAACTTACTAGAAGGAAGCTGGGTATACTCAGCTGCAGTATCAGATAAGGATAGCAGTTGCTGCGCGAGGCTTGCGAAAGATTATTGGTGGCTCCAAGGGGACGCTAAGCATATGGACGAAGTACGGCGTAGAGCAAGATTCAAGAAACTCGCAAACACGCGAGTTGCGTTACGGAATCGAGTGCGCAGGAGAGCAAGACCAGCACAAAATTGCATCTAGCATGACATCGTGGATAAAGCCTTAGGGTTTTATCCTGTAATTTGTAAATATGTAAATATACAACACTAGCACCCCCTTCCTATCCCTCCTTCCTCTCCAATGCCCCCTCCCATAATTATACCATAACTACAGCTCTAATGGTTTTTATAAAAAAATGTACTTAATTTTTTTTTTCCCCCATTAATTTTTATCTCTTAGTTTTTACAGTTCGGATCTCACTCCAGTACGTATTAGAGGCTTCTAATAGTCAACGTAAGACGATTACTTAAGTTTGGAGAGGCGCATTTGTGATAAATGACTACCAAAAATTTTTATATATTTTTATATGTCATATTGTTTAAGTTGTTTTAGAGGTTTATGTTACTTACATATGTATACAGAATTGTCTAAAAATAAAAACCTTTTTCAAAACAAACAACAAACAGCGGCTTATGTGAAATTGTGTAATTGACTGGTATATATGCATGTTAGACTATTCATTAAAATTTCATCGGTCAATATCTCGGAAAGGGTTGAGTATCTGCCTTTACTTATAGGGTGAAATAGATAGTACTAATCGACATCTAAGCGTATGTAAAGTTTCAAAAAAATCTGGGGTACACGCCTCGGCCGACTCCTTGTGAGACAGTAGACGAAGGGAGTTGCCCGAACAAGACGACCGCCACGATGAACACCTAACCGCTATGAATAACACCGGAATTTTACGCGACTCTGTCGTTTAATATCGACCCAGTTATTGTTAAACGCGATCAGACCATTCTGATAAAGGAAGATTAACATCTTCAGGAGAAGTTAATTGGGGGGAGTAAAAAGCACAAAACTCAGCGATTAAACCCTCATATTCGATGATAATAATTTGATTAAAGTCTAATTTTCCCGGAGAAACATCCAAGCATCTTATTGTCTCACCATTATACTACGAGAAGTCTAGTGAGCGCCTCAGCGCCATCGTTGATGTGAGCGCTTTGACACCACCGTCACTGTGAGAGCATCGTGGGACCATTGTCGCCGCAAAGATGATCGGCTGCTATTATACACTCGCTCTACAACCAGCATCGACAAAACATGTACTAGATGCAACTCTTTAATTTGCGAATTTAGCATATTTTGCCACCCGGTCATTAATTACTTAACAAATCTTTTATATTTTTCTATCATTACTTTAAGTCTTTCGTGCAATAAAATATAGACAAATTATTTATCTTAACAATATATACTTTCATTTTGAAGCAACCTTTTCCGCTAAAAGCGTCGAATATGTCCGCGGCTAAGGCGCACGAGCTATGCGTTGACTATATCCGCTGCTTAGCAACGAGGAGTTGCGACCTAGTCGCATATAACCATTTAAGCTTCGCAGTGAAACTATCTGTAGCACATCAGCGTGTATAACCATTTAAGCTTTGCAGTAAAACTATGTGCAGCACGTCAGCACGTATAACCATTTAAGTTGATGACCTCCTTACATTGAAGCGACCTTAAGAAACTAATCTATCCCATATTTTTAACTTAATGAAAACGTGTTACTAACTCCTACTTTTTTTTTAATAAACCAACTACTATACATAAAGATACCCTGACTGATTCCAGCAAGACGTATTACGTTAAAATTTTATCTCGGATGAGTAAACTATTGATGAGATGATGATTTGGATAGGTTATGGACATTCACTCTGGAGACTATATAGTACCAGTAGTTGCGGCAGAGACCGCCCAAAGAAGTAGTCTAGCGCAACGCGACTATTTATCCGATAGTAATTAACTTTAGTCAGTCTGAAATATGTTGTCAACCTCCTGTTTATATCAGTTAAAATAGCCGACACCTATCCCTGTTCGTGCAAGACTAATAATTTTGCCTGACAAGCGAACTTAGAATTACTTTGAGCTACACTTGTTCGAACTCCTTACAAAATTTTTATATTAAGGAAATCACACCTCACTCATCAATTAATAGTTTTGATCTCTAAGTCTCTTAACAGGAGGAGTATGCACTGTCGAAAACGACCTTAGGAGATTTGATCTGCGTTTTAAAGAGCGCACGTAAACTTTCCAAGAATTTTCTGTAACACCCGCATCTCAATGTTTTAATAGGAACTATAAATTTAACTTCTTTCGATACACTTAAGCAATATGATTCATTTGTATCTTGTACGTACATTTTTATTTGCATTAAAACACAAACTCTCAAATTTCTTAATCCAAGTATAAATGGACTAATGCCCCTTTTAAAATCGACGGCCTATTTTTTCGTCGATTCGGTTTAATATTCTTTTATTTCAGTTTAAGTTTATAAGTAATATTATTTAATAAAACTTTTATTTGAATAATTATTAATTGTTGTTATTAATTCCTATATTAATTATTAGAATTTGATTTGTCTGACTTTTGCATAAACTACTAAATATTATTTTATTGGTCTTTGAAAGTCTAATCTATCTAGCTTGATTTTAAACTCAAAATGAATGTTGCTCCAAATTCACTAGAAAAAAATTTAAAAGGTAGAAAATGTAGTTTACATTAAGTGTTCATTATACGCATACCTAAAATTGTGTGCTTTTTGAATAAAAAATTAATATGTGACAAAAACCGCGAAAAAATTGTGTTTTTTCGTAAATCTTGGCTTATATCTCGGAAACTTATAGTTTCTAACAAACAATGTACTTAAAATAATTTTTTTCTTTTTAAAATCTTCTTTAAAGAGAAAGACGTGCTAGTATTGCAATATTGCAAGAATATTAAGTATTTTAAGAATATTAAATATTGCAAAAATATTTATTAATGAAGAAAAACAGAGATCGTAATTGCGTTCTTATTGTTCCGGTATATCAGAATAAAAAAAAATTATCTTTCTTACAAGGAGAATTGTACGGTCGGTTTCGACCTTACGTCATTAGCCCACATTCTCATGAACACGCTCAGGCGCTTCATGAGTATTCCCATATACTCGATCCCCGCCAAGGGCGCTGCATCACACCGCCACGCCCACTAGGACCCATTTTCCAAAGCTAGCTATACATTCTGATCCTAGACGCCCTACCGAGTAGACCTAAGGGATTCGAGAGCGATATAAGAATACTACAAAGACCTTTGTGCTAAACAAAGATAACCGCCATAAGCTAAGTACCATTGTAACATAGTTCTATTGTAGACCTCTAAAGTCACAATCCTTATACTCACCTCAACGAACTTATCTGTATATTAAACATCTTCAAGGGGTTTTTATGCCGAAAGGCTTTTCCCCTTTAGAGCCAATAAAGGAACATCGTTTTCCGTCTGGCTCAACTACGTGTCTTATTTGTTATCTAATCCTTAATCCACCTCCACAGCTAAATAATTATCTAATTGCGAGAGGACTCCGAATAAGAGAAATTTCGCCCATACAAGAATACCCCAAGTGTCCGTCGAGTTTTTCTTTGAAACTTTGCACACTTGTAGATGTTGATTAGTACTACAAGGCTATCTATATAACTCTGTCCAATGCTTAACCCTTTTCGAGATATTGGCCGACGAGATTTGAATAAATTCTTAGGACGTATATATACTTCTCCATTTCATGTATTGTCATAAGCGGCGGTAGTTGAGCGGGTAAAGGCACAGGCTCGTAATTTTTTTGTCGTAAGTTCAAGTCTTGTCGGTTTTATTATTTTTTTTTTGTAATTTTTTTTTATTTTCATTTTTTTTTATTTTTGTCAAGTATGTTTTATTCATCTTCGTTTTTTTTTATTTTTTTAACAATATTTTTAATAAAAAAAAAAAAATTTTTGTAAATATGTTGCATTGTTATTATGAAACGTGTCAAATTTTTTTTATTCGTGAATGTTCCAAGTAATTTGGAAAATAACAATTATTTAGTTTGGGTAAGTAGTAAAATGAATAATTAAAAATTAAATAACACATAATAAAAAATGAGTTATTTATTCATTAAATAATTAAAAATTAAATAACAAATAATAAAAAATGAGTTATTTATTCATTTTACTACTTACACAAACTAAATAATTGTTATTTTCCACATTACTTGGAACATTCACGAATAAAAAAAAATTTGACACGTTTCATAATAACAATGCACCATATTTACAAAAATTTTTTTTTTTATTAAACATATTGTTTAAAAAATAAAAAAAAATAAAAATAAAAAAAAAATAGAAAAAAAAAATTATAAAACCGACAAGACTTGAACTTACGACAAAAAAATTACGAGCCTGTGCCTTTAACCGCTCGGCTACCGCCGATTATGACAATATATGAAATGGAGAGGTATATATACGTCCTGAAATATTTATTCAAATTTCGTCGGCCAATATCCAATAAGAGACAGGCCCCTTCCCAAATATAAAAACATACCAGGTGACCAAAACGAAACCATATTTCAACACACTGTAAATAACACAATTTCGGCAAGTAACTCATCGGTGAAACCTAAAATAGAGAACTTGGATAACCACAGCTCCGTTGAGAATGCTAATTCTGAAGAAGTAAAATTAAAACAATATAATCAAGAGGCAAGCAAGACATCCGACGCAGTTTTGAATATTACAACCTTCGCGAATAAAAATTTATTACCCTTTCCGAGGGGAGACCATTACAGAAACCCAGTCGAGCTCCTTCAAATGACGTGCCACGTTAATAACCCAAATAAAATACTCGAATTACTAAACGAATCCGACGACGACATAGAAGATAGAATCCACGATTATTATCGGGATGATATACCGGACTTGAGTAAACTAAAAGAAGACGAACGAATGGTCGTAGAAAATACAGCAGCTCTCTTAACTCCAAAGAATCCAATCAAGAAACTTATAGCTGATCCGAAACCTGCTGAACCAAACCGTATAGACGGTGACATAACTAATTCGGAAGAATCAAACGGATGGCGACCACGTGAGTCAGGTAGGAAGAAACGGTCACACGAAATACTTGGCATATTAAAAAAATTAAAAAAAAAATTAAAATCAAAAGGAATTCCAAAATAATTTATCATAATCGGTTAAAGAAATCTCGCATAAAGGTCGTCGCATAGGGTGGAAAGATAACCATACCGGAAACCTGAGCTGTGACACCTTCTACTTCCAGATAAATTACTCTAATACAGCTGATCGGTTGACCAAACCGTAGCATTCATTCTGCCTAACGTCATTCCTCCGACATGTATTTTCTTCGCGTCATATTCTTGTATTAATAATTAAGATTTTTACATAACAGTTATACTAATCAATTTTCTTTTATATTTTATTTTAGACACAAGATATTATTGTATACCTTTATAAGGACCATTACTAATCATAACTTTCTCTTATATTTTGCTCTAGACTCAAGGTACTGTTGTAAACTTCCATTATAATAATCCAAATTTTCTTATATATATTTTATTCTAGATACAAGACAATTGTTAATGCGAGTATAATTTAAGGACTAATATTACCCAATTTTTGCTATATATTTTATTCTAGACTCAAGATACCGTGTAAAAAAAAAAAAAAAAAAAAAAAAAATATAATTTTTATATTTTTATAATAATTCAGGAAATTTACGTAGATACTCTGCGAGGAAAATATCCAGCATCTGTTCAAACGTTAGTGTTCACCCTAACCTTTGTCTTGGGGTGGAGGTGTTACGTCCTAAGACGTTTCCCTTTTCTTCTTTCTTTCTATTCTTCTTCTCTGTGCTCGATATTTTCCTCGAGCATCACGTATAGATCATGTACGCGATGACAAGGTTATTTATGAGAGGAGAAGGACCAGATGAGCGGCATTCTTTAAGTCCAGCACCCCAATATCGGCTGGAGTTTAGAGAGGACCATACAAAATAAACATCCTCGAACACACATCTATTCCTATCGGTTTCAAGCAACCATAAAATTATCGGAGCAATAAAGCCCCCCCCCCCCCCAACGTGGAGGCACTCAGATTTCTTGGGTCCGAATATCGTCTGAACCTTGTCTCCAAAATACAACTAACGACTGTAAGTTCATCAACCAATGAGGGTCGTACACGTAAATGAAATCACCAATAGTGAAGACAGAGTGCATTTTCCGAAAACCGATTCGTTAAGAAGAGGAGATGACGTACTGGGGAGTACGCACGGACGAAGGTTATAAGAAGAGATGTCGAGAGCCGACGAAGGGCATTAGGATTCATTAGCATTAGCATTATTTTTCCGTTCAATCTTGTATTAGTTTATAAGTCTGAAATCCAGTATTAGTTATAAGTCTGAAATCCAGTATAATTCATAAGTCCGTAATTCTGTGTCAATTAATAAGTCTGAAATTCTGAGTATATTAATAAGTCTGTAATTCTGAGAATATTAATAAGTTAATATTCAGTCTGTTAACAAGAAGTTATCTTGTAACCAGTGTAATCTGTGTGTCTTGAAAGGAAGATCATTCGTTGATGTGTAAAGAATAAACATACTTTATTAAACCAAGTTAAGAGTGAACATTCTGGTGGAACTAGTTAAAACAAGTGCTTATTGATACTAAACCTGTCCCAGAACCGATTCAAGGATCCGGAATAGAAACCAACATCGACGGAAAGGTAAAGGTGTATCAAGACTAATTACTCCATATATCTCCCAACATTCGTTCATAACCTATCTCTTAAGCCAAGTAACGTCAATTCCTTCCATCCAGTCATCTCCGCCGGACTCGTTACTCGTCATTGCTATCACAATTCTTTAGGTCATTCCCTGGTAAGAGCTTAACAGCTTGACCAAAAACAGACCAAACTATATATTACGCTACAGGACGTAACAATAGTATGTAATTCACTAGTTCAAACCCCATTACGGGAAAATATTAAGGAAATAATAGAGGAATATCACTCATCAACGACAGGTGGACACAAAGGTGTCGGTAAAACTTACTGTAGAGTACGAAATTACTACTTCTGGAACAACATGAAGGAAGATGTGAGAGAATTTATTAACAAATGCAAAACCTGTCAAATGCGAAAAATGACTCGAGTGAAACCAAAGAGACCGATGATATTAACCGACACACCTGGTCAGGCATTCGACAAAGTAGCCCTGGATATTGTAGGACTTCTACCTATGATCCGGAAAAGAAATCAATATATACTAACAATTCAAGATTTATTAACTAAATTTTCGCGAGCAATACCATTAGCATCTATTAATAGCGCAGCAACATCGGAAGCGTTTTATAAAGAATTTATCTGTCTCTTTGGTGCACCTCGAGCCATTATCACCGATCAAGGTAGAATCTTTGTGTCCACCGTATTTAGGGGAGTAGCGAAGAAATGTAACATTAAACAATTTACCGCAACTGCATATCATCCCCAATCAAACGGCTCTCTTGAAAGATCACACCATGTGTTAATAGAATATCTAAATATATATGTAAATAGTAAGGGAAACGACTGGGATACGTGGTTGAACCCGGCAATGTTTTCGTACAACACTAGCGTACACGAAGGAACGAAACACACGCCATACGAGCTCCTGTTTGCTCGACTCGCACGCCTACCCTCGTCCTCCCCACCAATA
>JACGTP010000914.1:0-15928 GCA_023678845.1 Mischocyttarus mexicanus
AAAAAAAAATGGATAAAAAAGAAAAGAAAAGAAAAGAGGATACAACAACAACAACAACAACAACAGAGAGATTATCACCAAATAACTCGTAGGATATTGGTAAATACACCTTACAACTACATATGAGAGGTCGTCTAAGCAAGGCTTATCCAAATAAATTTGAAACAAAACATGCATAAACTATTCAAGATAAATACGTAAAAGCATTTGCAGGCATCTCTATATAAAACAAAGGACTTTTTTACACTATTCCTGTGTGTCTTTTTTTTGTTTTTGTTATTATATCTACGTAAAACAGCGAGAGGAAAGTATACTTCTATCTCGTTAACAACCTCCATTACCCTTTTTGTTTCGTCATTAGTAGTCGATAGTTACTTCGTAACTCGATAAGTAACTTCTTGGTTTTCGTGACCGATTATGTCCCAATCTGTAAAAATATACCTAACATCGAAGGTTCCAGTACCACTTTCCTTTCGCTTCAATTTACATCTCGTCATGTTCGCAACACCGTAGTACAATATCTAGCAGTTGAAAATGCTCTACATGGAATACATAAATACGATACGCAAGCACATAATATCTCGATAATTCTGTTTGCATTCGAACAATAATATACGCACACATATACATACATATATACTATGTACACATTGTTTAGAATCTAATTATAGCTCGCTTAATTAAATCGAACATACACGATTCGAGCATATAAAGTTGAGATCGACCATAATGAATGTTCTTCGATTTAGTATATTGTATTATAATATTTACTATATATATATATATATATATCCAATCTTGTAATAATGTAAATTTCTAGACAAACATATTTGTTAGAATACCAATGTTACTGTAACGCTTTTTACAAGGTTTACCTTAAAAACACTTATCTATGAATCGTGTAAAAAGTATGGACACATTAAATACATTCAATGTTCTATATATATATTTTTTTTCTCTTCTTTTTTTTAATACATTTACAATTTTATCCCTGCAAATTTAGGGAGTCTATCATCATTCAAAAATCTTTACCAAAAACTTAACCACCAAGAATTTCAAACGATGATAGGCTACTCTACCTTAATTTGCAGGTATGAAATTGAAAATTTACTAAAAACTTTACTTAATAGGTAATATTTGGAACTATGTCGAACGCGTTAGAAGTTAGATGCTCGGAACTTAGTCGATTTAAGTACCGGTCTATTTTCTATTTTCTTTTTTTCTCGGGTTCTTTTTAAATACTTGGAAGGTAAATTAAAGAAAAAAGAAAAGGAAGTATACAAGTTTGTAATTAGAATACAAATTTTTAGCTCGCTTGGGTTTTAATACTTACACTTTTCCCACCCAAATTTCAATAGACACAAGCATAGAAATTAGATTAAAAACGAAAGATCCCAAGAAAAATACCTTAACATTCCCAAAGGTATTTTTATCAAAGCAATAAATAAATAAACATATAAGTCAGCCAAAGCAAGCGATACGAGTAATAAAAGAAGAAGACAGAGTTACATGCAAGTACTTACATTAAGTAGCGATAATAATAATAATAATAATAATAATATAATAAAAAATCAAGCGATCAGAGTCGAATTAAGGGATAAGCGAAAAACCAAGTAGACTTGAAAATTTATAATATCTAATATCTCCGATTAAAGAGAACGGAACATACGTATATAAAATACGAATATAAAATAAATAAATATATATTTGGTACACGAGTATACCAAAAGTTTTCCATGTTTCAATTTATTTAGAAAAAGTTGGTTGTATTAAAAGCGATTTTAATCTTTTAATCGAGGGATGTATCTTAAAAATAACGAAAGGATAGTTCAGAACTCAAAGTGATGATCCTTAATCCGACTCTGTATCTGGTTTACAGGATTTAATATAGGAATCATATACAGTAGAGAAATAAGACTCACCGTGCTGGTGAAGCTATCAGAAGGATAGGTCTGTTTTTGGTACTGGGTGTGGATGTGATTGGTATTGGTGGTGGTGGTGATGGTGGTAGTGATGGTGTGGTGGTGGTGGTGGTGGTGGCTGAGGCTGAGGCTGAGCTGACAAAATCCGCGCCACAACTTCCGCCCAGGAAGAGCCCAACGAGTACCTAAATACGTTTCGTGAACCTGCTATGAAGTAGGGAGTAGGAAGGAGGGAGAAGGGTAGTATTGAAGAAGAGAGGGGGGGGATAAAAGCTATGGTTGTGTCACGTCGACAAAAGAATCTACCTACTTCTTTCCTTTTCTGGTTTACACGAGACACTTTCTTCCATCTTGAAGAAGAGTGACGACACATGATTTTCTTCACGTAGACTAGAAGGGGATTTTGTTTTTATTTTTTCTTTTTCTCATTCCTGTCAAACGACGACTAACTTTCGTTTTAGGTTTTTTTTTTTTTTAAAAGACTTCAATTTATTATATTTCTTTCTCGTTGCAAGGTTACACGGAACAATGTAGTGTTGGTTTGTGATCTTAAAATGTCTCCATTCATTTTAATGCAAGTATTTTATTTTTTTTATTTTTTTTAAAGAACTTTTACAACGTAAACGTACGTTTTGTTTGAACGTAAAATAGGATGTTCTTTTCTGTGATGTCGTTACAAAGCTCATGTATGAAAAAATAATACGACAACAAAATTATCAGAATCTCGTTCGAGAGAGATGAGCGACGAAAAATTATTTCCACGCGATATCTTTCATTCATTTATTTATTTATTTTTTATAAAATTTTATTGATCTCGTGTATAGAATGATCTTTAGATTGCACGTATTAAAAAATTATTTTTGAATTATTTTAGTATTAGAAAATCATGTAATATAAGTTCGGTCCTTGCGATAGAGAAAGAGAGAGAGAGACAGAGAGAGTAAAGGTTCTGAAAAGGTGTCAAAAAATTGATTATAGTTAGAATAGTTAGAATATAGAGCGCGTGCATTCACATAAGTGCGTATTAAAGGTAAAATATCGATGCACGATTTTTATGCTATTTATTTTTGAAATAAAAATGCGGCTCTCTGGAAGCATTATTGTGCTAAGCAATCGTAAAGAAGTAAATATGCATAAAAAGAGAGAGGAAAAAAAGAAAAAGAAGAGATTTAACGTATTTTGTTTTCATTCGCGTATAAATAAAATGGTTAATAAAATTTTATTGATTTTTGAATTTAGTTATTTGAAAAAAAAAAAGAAAAAGAAAAGGAAATAAATAAAAAATAAATATCAAGGGAAACAAGAAATAAGTCGATTGAAACACAAATAACGAACGATGATAAAAAAAAAAACAAAACAAAAAAAAAATGTATACGTAGGGGATGTAAATTAAAAAATTCCACGTTAATCCGAGCTCGGTCGTTCCGCGAAATACAGGTTTCGCCGGAGTTTGTATTAAAATTCGTTGAATTATTTCTCGTTGCGTATAGAACGAATGAAAGTTGATTTTGAATATTTTTTACCTGTTTTCTCTCCATACAGCGATTATTTTTATTGATTTTTGTGTGTACCAACCTACCACACCCTAACATCCTTTTATCATTTGTAACATTAATTCCGCTTTTTTCAAAGTTTACGTTCGTTCGTGAATTCTACGATAATAATATATATTTTAATAATAACAACGAAAAAATACTTTTTCTCAATCTATATATGGTACATATACATATACACTAGAGTTAAAGATTAGAAATATAAAAAAAAAAAATTGATGTTTTATGTGATTTGAAAATGTGCGGTTCGTTGATCACAGATCCGTTAGGAAAGTTAATCTTCTCGCATTTACCATGGTTAAACATTTGTTTTAACTAAGTTTGAAAGCTGTGTGCAGAGAGAGCGAGAGAGAGAGAGAGAGAGAGATAGAGAGACAAACAGAGAGATAGAGATGAAAAAGCGATCATACGATAAAAACTTTGTTTCTAATGAAAAACACGAGAAAAAGGACGCGTACCGATATAACGTGCGTTTTGTACACGATGAAAATCGTTTGACAAATATCAAAATAAAGAGAGAGAGAGAGAGAGAGAGAGAGAGAGAGAAAGTTTGAGAACACTTCGATTGTTCATTAATTTTACGTTGTCTTTCATTTCTTGTTTATTCTTCTTTTTCTTCTTCATCTTCTTCTTCTTCCTCCTCTTCTTTTCGTTTCTAATTAATTCATATATAATCAAGAATTTTTCCCATTTTATACTTTCGTATTCAGGATAATTATCCCATTTTTAATTCCTTCATGATATACAAATTTCAATATCGCATATAATGATTCCATAATAATTGCAATTACTTATACAATATATTATTATGTATATGTGTACATAAATGTATGTGTGGCAAATCCTCGCGACCTGCTCGCGTCCCTAAAATATTTCCTTTTTGAAACTACCTGTTACTCTTTTTTTTATTTATTTTTCCTCTAAAAAAATTGTTCTTCTTCTCAATTCTATTTATCCCTCTATAATGCTGGTGGTATGACAAAAAAATAATAATCAATCTTTCGAAACTCGCGTTTAGAAGTTCTTTAAGTTTTAGAAGAAGAATAATAAGAAGTGGAAGAAGAAAAAGAAAAAAAAAAAAAATACCTAAGGGACATTAACGCGAGCTTGTCGCGAGGAACGATCGCACGTTCTTCTTCTTTCTCCAATATTTTTTTTCCTTTTTTTTTTTTTCGTTTTCTTTTCTCGTTTTTTTATCTGTTTCTTTTTTATTTATCGAAGAACACTATTAACTTAAGGATATGTCGCCTCTCCAAGCAAAGATACATTTTACAATACATACAAAGATTTACAATAGATACATTAACAATATGGCGGACCGTAACACGGAGGAACAACACGTCGAAATATCAATATCGATATTCAATTTCATTTTGATCTTATTTCAACTTGTAATCAATGATATTTTATATTATATCGACCCCGATTATATTTAACTATATTCAAAAATATCATCCTCTTACTATGTATTATTATCCAAAGAACAAAAGAAGAGATAAAAATAACGATTCAATGAGATTACTCGTTAGAAGATTTAATTGTTAACATTAACAAATAAAATCCTGACTGATTCCGTTTAGAATAAATTCGAGACAAGAAATTCGTGAAACTTTGAACCGTAAGAAGAGAAGATTCTTCTCGTTAAAAAGTTATACAATCAATATTAATATTCTGAGATATTTTCGTCTGTTCCACCGTGACGTCACAAGTATTGTACATTTTGGAAGATACGTCACACCTGAACGAATTAAAAACACATTCAACGTCCATTGTACCATTTATAACAGCCACGCCCGTACCATTATAACTTTTATTATTATTATTTTTTTTTTTTCAATTTTTCTCTTTTTTGTCAGTTTTTTTTTCTTTTTTTTTATTCAAAAGCTAGCACGCTTCCACGCTGATTTTTTTTTCCTTTTTTTTTTTTTAATTTTTTCATATATAATTGACTGACATCTGAAATCAATGGAAAATATTATAATTTGATCAACTCTCCCCCCAACCCCGTTCCCGGCCCTTATTTCTTTCTTTTTTTTTAATCTTAAAAACTTCGTACGACTTTTTGGTCCGGTTGAAATTTCTTTTCCGGATCTTTAATTATCACTTTTTTTTTCTTCTAATATCTATCTATATATCTCTCGCGTCAAGATTTTTAATTAATTTATGTTTTTATCAAAAAAAGAAAAATCATCGGTGCAGTCGATCTTCGCTGTATATGAAATCAGCGTCGAAGTATAATAATGACGAAGAAACAATTTTTGCCGTAATCTCGGTTATTCATTTCTTTTATGTTTTCTTTTTTCACTTATACACCTTCATAACTATATAATCGAGTCGCGTTTCTCTCATTGTGAAAAAAGGTAATGAGGTATTTTTAGAAAACGTTGGGCTTATGATTAAATATCCGTACGAAATGTAATTACACGATCGTCGAGTTCGACGTTACAAAGCTCCCCCCCCCCTTCATCCCATCCCACCCCACCCCACCCTCACCCCTCTTTTTTTCCTCTCTATCGGTTGAGTTCTTTTTTTTCTTCTCTAAACATCGATACGCCGTTTTGGAAAAAAATTTCCGAGATAAAATACCACTTTATATTGTTTCTCGATCGAAGACACAAAATCGGTACAAACGTGCTCAGCCCATCGTATAGGATCATCATCGAAGTTTTATATATTTTCCAACGAAAAAAAAACCCTTTGATCATCTTTAAGGGAGCGTAGCTATCAATCAATTCGTTCCATCGTCGTCGTATGAAAATTGTTGTTCTTTCTGTTTCTTTTTTTATTTTTATTATGTTTTTTCTTTTCTTCTTTATTCCCCTTTTCTTTCACCCTCCTCGTTTTGCGATACACGAAACGTTCCGATAAATTCGTCTATTGTATTTTTTTATGTACATGTATAATACATTATATGCATGTGTGTGTTTGATATATATATTTATATAATATGTAATATATATATATAACGCGTGACATTCGGAAAAAAAAAGTTCTGAATACTTTATTCGAATAATAAAAAACTTAAAAATAGAAATTAAAAAATTTATTTTCTTCTTTTTTTTTTTCTCTACACGATTACACGTGTGGAAGAATTCGCGTGTGTATTTTTGTAATAGGATTTTGTTTAAATTTATATCTTGACAAAGTAACATGACATTTTTCATACATATCCCGAGTTTGAGTCACGCATTATACATATACGTTTTTTCAATTGTCCCTAGTGTCATCCGTTGGATAGAGCATTTCGCAATGCATAACTTGTGTTTGTAAGGAAGTTTAAAAGCTTAACATTTGATTACGTTGTTGTTGCATAATCAGACGTAGCTCGTAGGTTAGCATTAAATTATTATTATTATTATTATTATTATTATTATTATTATTATTATTGTTATTGTTATTTTTATTACTATTATTATTATTATTATTATTATTATTATTGTTAATATTAATATTATTATTATTATTATCGTCGACGATGGCCGAGTCGGTATTTTTGTTACACCGATATCTTAGATCGTTTTTTTTAAAACTATGATATTATATTATCATATATAGGCATACCCCCTATATGTATATATTTATATATAAATACATATCACATAATATTCAACAAACATGACAGTTACACGTAAAAAATTATCTATTAAATACGAAAGCGTACTCTCTTAATTAACGTTCGCTCTAGGTTCGCGTATTTCTTTTAAACGACACAGGAAGAACACGCGGTGATTAAAGGAAAATAAGTTTAAAGTCGAAGATCTATGGCAAAATGGGTGTTTGGTTTTTGGGAGGATAGGTAAAAATTAACGAAATAGCAATCCCATGTATTTTATGGTAGCCTCCGTTTAATAAAAAGAACAAAAAAATCAATGGATAGATATCGTAAATCGTGAGAACAAAGTGAATAGAGATTCTACCAATTCGTGTATACGTATTTTAATTATACAACGTTTCGATGCCAAGTTGAGAATAGTTTATTTCCAAACTATTACGAAATTGTGTAGGAAAATGTATTATTGCGAGAGTATGCGAGTGAAATTTAAATACAGAGAGAGCATTTGGGAAAACAAAAAATTTTCGTTATTTTAATCAAATTGATTTTCGCTTCTTCTCTCTCTTTTTTTTCTTTTTTTTTTTTGCTATTTTTCTTTTTCTTCTTTTCCATAGCAATCATTTTTAATTAAGTTCACCGCCTTGTTATTGATAAACGAGAATAGTAGTATTGACGGTAATGATCGAATTAAAAGTTTGATTATTATTTGAATTTTATTTTATTCCCATCCCCATTTTTCGAGAAACTTTATTTTATTCTATTATCGTCCAAACGTGAGATTAACGAGGGGAAAAAAAATAACGAGGGCAGGGAGAGGGAAAGCTTTAAGCCGTTAATTCCGAACTCCTTTTTTTTTGTTCGTTCTTTTTTTTCTTTTTAGCCAACACGCTTCACGGTAATGCGAATAAACCGGTGGGTACCGAATTCGTTTTAAACGGAGACTACCTAATGTTTAGGTATAAACGAATGTTGTACGTATACCATACATTAAAATGCACCGTATACGTTTTATTTCCTTTGGTCGTCTTTACCCGAAAGGACCTATTAACATTCCGAAGGAAATTAACGATAATTGCGATCGTGCTATACAAACTTAATTATTCGGTTTTTCTTTTTTTATCATTGGAAAGGAGGAGTTCTTCTTCATGGATAAATACGATAAGTACGATCAAGACAAGAAGAAAAAACAATATAAAGGAACCTAAAGGCAAAGAAATACATAGTCGATGTTCATAAGTACGTCAATCAATCACAATACCTATTAAATGTCAGCTTATAGAAACTTTTACGCGCATTTGTAATTAATAATTAATTATTTAACCGCAATATATATATTTGTCTACCTGCAGACACCTCCACAACGAGGAAGCATATTTAAAAATTAAATTACGCACGAGATAATGGTGATAATGATGATGATGATGATGATGATGATTAATGATGATGGTGATGATTAATAATGATGATGATGATGATGATGATGATTAAATCATATGTTATCTTCTCTCTATCTTCGTCGTTTAATCGAACATTAATATTACCTTATTTATATCGAACTCGTACTGTTTAGATCAATCATTCGTTAGATGGATAAATTAAGAAAATACATGATTATTTTGATATTAATTGCAATTTTGGCACACCAATTAGCATATGATTTTTTAATGATAACCACAGTGTGGTATTTTTAATTTAAACTAGATTGAAAAAAAAAATAATTCAGAAAACAGAGAAACGCGTAATTCGATTCGCGAATACGCGATTTGTAAGGGCACTAAATGCACGGCTGTACACTTCGAAAAAACAAGCATTTAAAAATCTTAATTTTTAGATTTCATTTATAAATTTTTAAACGAATAAATACGATATTGTTTACGAGTCTCTCTAATTTCGTTTGACAGTATAATTGAAGTTAATTTTTTAATTGAATATATAAATTTTTAGCATTCATCGATAAATAATAAACGACGACTCGATGAGTTTTATCAATGACCGTGAACAATTAGGAATGCCAATTGGAAGGAAATAATTTAGGGTATCATTTTATTAGGGAAGAAAGATAGATTAAAAGGGAGAGAATGAAAGATCATCGGAGTGGCGTAAGCTTATAACGATATAGTACCCTTACAAATTAAACTGATATACGATAAATTGCTTCTACGATTAATCGATAACGACGATAAATTATTCAATCCCAAATGACCATAGGTTTGTTGCCGTTATCGCACGTCACATTGCCATTATTGCGCACCATTCGATTATGATTATGATATGAAACATATAATGTAACAACAAGAATGATAAATGTTTTTTTCTACTCTCGATCGACTTCGAACTCGTTTTTAACAGAGTTCGAAAAAACTTTTTCTTTTTCTTTGCATTTTGAACAAATTCAAACCTAAATGAAATATATTTCAAGCCGTTGTTGTGTTGCATCGACAAATAATTTAAAAACTCTTGTGTAGTAATTACAGATATTTTTTCCAATATACACGATAAAACAATCCTATTTTATCAATATGTCGATTGTATATAATAGTATAAAAAAAAAATTAATAACATTTTGTAATAACTATTCGAATAAATAAAAAAAAAAGATAAAAAAACCTCGACGTTGTTCGGATTAAATAACTCGTTCAACTGAAGAATTAAATTTGGTATGATGTTTGTTTTCTATATTAGAACTTCATTCAAATTGGCGAATTATTCAAAAGGACATTATTCAAATTGAAAAATACTTTTCCATGGTTAACTTATTTTCACTTTAACGTATTAATTTCAAGATTCTAGAAAACGACGTTTGATGATTTATTCTACATGAAATTTGATGAAATTTGATGATATTTGATTAATATATTTTTCTTTTGTTTTTCCAAAAATTTCATTCATGAGATAGTAATAATGATAAAGAGAAGCAAAGGAAAGTAGAAAAAGAGTGTTTCGGTTAAATTCGAGGAAAAGTGATAAGAAAAGAAAAGAAATGAAAAAAAGAATGTTCAAGGGAAACGTTAGAGAGAAATGTTCGACTTTTTCGTGTTAAACGGAGAAATCAGGGAGCTTGCTCTTGGAAAATATCGTACTTATATATATATGCATAGAAAAAGAAAGAAATATATATATATATATGTATATATAGAAAGAGAGTGAGAGAGACACATTTGGAAGGTTTAATTTGGCCTAGCACGAAGGCCAGAACGAGCAAAGCACGCCGGTTAACGACGAATCGAAAACTGGGTCATTTCGTAGGCGAAGCAGTAGCAGCAGCAACGCGCGACTCTTTTCTCTCGATTTTCCGTTTCGTTTCGTCCGCTCGAACGCCAACCGAAAGAATTATTCGTTTCATGCTCCCTGAATGTTCTACAGCAGTGTGAGTCAAGCATGGTGCTGCTGGCACCAGCACTAGCACCAGCACCAGTACCAGCAGCATCACCAGTCGAGTAAAACAGTATACAACAAAATAAAAAGGAAATCGGTAGGAAGGTTGCTCTGTTGCTACTGCTACTGTTACAGCAGCTACCAATGCTGTTACTACTGCTTCTGTTTGCTACAGTTGCTGTTGGATACGAAAGGACGAAAAAATGTATTACCTGAACTGAATGTGTTCTAACATTCTCATTCGATTTTTCTTACAGGTAACGTGTGTATGTACGTTTTGTAATAGTAGATACCCCATCATATTGTACTTTTATCGAACCAACTTTCAAGGAATAATAACTCTCTTGCAATATCGATAAAGATTACATTATTTTACCAATTATAATTGTTAATGTTATTTGATGGAATTCCCATTATCTAAATATGCATTTATGTATAATATTGTATGTAAAATGAATATAACAGGAATATCGATTTAAGTTAATGATTTAATTAATTAAATATTAATAAATATTATCTTTCAATAATTGGTATTATTTTTGAAAAAGGCTTAGTTGTTGGCCAATTCCACGAATAATTTTACTTTACGTTAGATTTATCAAACGATATGGCGTGATTATTATAATATTATTATATAATATAATGTTGTATAGAGTACACATTTGCGATAGTTATTATCCCCAATCGATTTGATTGAAATTTGAAAGAGAGAGAGAGAGAGAGATAGAAAGAAATAAATAAAAATAAAATGTTCGTAGCTCCGTAAAGAATTCGGTTTATTTTTTCTTTTTTTTTTATACTTCCATTTTAGATCGGAAGTACTAGCTTTCTAGTCTATTCCAACCAACGCGGACATTCATAGTTTTTCCTTTTTCTACGGATACTTCGACAACGATTTTCCAGAGCTCTTTTGATCCTTTGATCTAACAGGGGAAACGCATGCAGACGAATACGTGTAAAAAAAAAAAGAAAAACAAAAAGAAATATAGGATTATATGTGTACGAACGTACACATTAACGTATACGCGAATTTAAATAGTGAAGCAAAATTTTCTACGTGATATCGATGAAGTTGAGAGTTTGACGTCGAGCGAACGATTTAATTTTGCTCTCTCTCTCTTTCTCTCTTTCTCTTTCTCTTTGTAGAAAATAATTTGACCTTTTCTGAATCTGATCTACACCCCCTGATTCTTCCCTCCCTTATATATATAAATCTTTTTTGTCTCTTTTATTTTCCTTTGTCTATTTAATTTTCAGATTTTTACTAAATCCAGGGGATTCACAGTCGTTTAGTTCGGAAACTAAAACTAACGAACTTTTTCGACAAATTGACTCTCAAAACGAACTCTAATTTTTCAACAACAACAACAACAACAACAAGAAAAAAAAAAACGCGTTGCAGATACGCGTTACGTATTAGCCTATCCTAGCTTCCGTTACGGATTTTCCAGAAAAAGGCACAGCCATGTTTTGTGCAAAAAAGAAACAAAAAAAAAAAGGTTTCCGTTTTTAAAACGTGCTGTTCAATCGCGAGACATGTTTGAGAAAGTTCAATCGTGCAAATATCTTTATATCTGAGAAATATTTGGGAATGAGTAAAGAAAGTGTAAGACAAAGAAAGTATGTATAAGATAGGATAGCTCATTGTTTCGGCAGTGTTGATGGTTCTGCGGATATTTCCCTAGGGAGGGTTAAGATAAAATAAAAAAGAAAAGAAGAAAAGAAAGAAAATAAAGAAATGTGGACACAGAAGAAGCACGGAAACGAGAAAACGAGAAAACGAGAAAATATAAGAACCAAGATGGAATATACATGAAGTGAAAAACGTAAAATAAAGCAGAGAAAAAAGTGAGATAGAACGCAGATGTAAAACGACAGACGGAGTAATAAAGATGTTTAAAAAAAAAATGTAACAAGAGGGAGAGGGAGAAGAAGAAGAGAGAGAGAGAAAGAGAAAGATAGAGAGATAGAGAAAGACAGAATGAAATTAAAGGAAAATAAAAAAGAGAGAAAAAGAGATAGAAATGTGTCTTTCTTTATCTCTGTTTCTGTCTTTTTCATGTAACACATTTGACAATTGTAAATATTCAAAATGACAATGTACTTTGAATGATTTCAAGTGGATTGCGAATCCACTAATGTTTTTCTTTTTTACGTATGCACGTATGCACGTATGCACGTATGCACGTATGCATATATGTATGTACGTACGTATGTATGTATTTATGTATGTATGTATGTATGTACGTTATGTATCAGAAGATACGCGAGGCAACGTTCAACTAGGATTTTACGTAGACACGCGAGATCGCATTAGTAAGAATTACGTAGGAAATAGATCTATAGATCGATCGTGTATTATTGACCATAATTGAAAACGCTCTATCGCGATCTCGTAAATGGCAGCTTTTCTCGCGGTAATCACCTCGTAATTTTTTTCCTTACCCCTCTCCCTACCCTCTATTTCTTTTACCTTTTGTTTAAATCGTGCAAAAGAAGAAAATGTCATATAGCAGATTGATTAATAATAATATTATATCTTCGTACCGATGCTCTTTTATCTTTTTGTCTTACACGTAAGTATATGGCATATCGAACAAGACTTTTGTTGGAAGCGCATTCGCTCTAAAATCGAATCCTACAACTTTATTTTCTTTCCATTTTTCTTGATTTTATTTTTATTTTCTATTCCGTTTGGATCGAACGTAAAATGAGCAAACTTGTATTTTATCCGTAAAAAAAAAATATATATATATATTTTTTTTATTTAGAGTTTTTTTTTGTAATAATGATCTTTAACGTATACATGAAATCTAAATAAGAATAATTTTTCAGATCGAGCGTAAGTTATCGAGACAAATATTTTAGATTGAAGAAAAAGAAACGAACATATTTTAACGTTTATTTCAAACTTAAAATAATAATGGGAATTTCTTTTCCCCTAAACTTTAATATATTATCGAACAATTTTAATTCAATGCCAGTGAAGTATTAAAAAGAAAGAAAGAAGAAGTTAAATCGAGATAAGATGAAAAGAAACGATTTGATAGAGCGAATACCCGTTACATTAAATATCCCTTTACTACAAAATGATTGCTTAAAAAAATTCACTTTAGCACAATATTTCACTTTTACAATACAGTCACTTTAGACAACAACAAAGTTACCATATGCACCGTTTTAAATCACGATATTTCAACTCACTTACACATTATCTCTCATTTTTATTTCGTTTTTAATTATATAATAAAGATAGAGACGAGAAGACATAGAATTTGACTAACCCTAATCCTAAACGATATACGTCTAGAGGTTAGGCAAGGTTTTGTTTGCGGGGTTATAGTAGCCCACTGAACGTGGACAACTAATTACGGATAATACACGTTCGTGAACTCGTACGTAAGACGAACCCTTAGGATTCTTAAGCTCGATGTCTTGTATCTTCACGTTGTATCGTTTTCGTGATCATCCGTAGTAAAAAAAATGGATCAGGGGGGAAGGGGGGAGGTACAGGATGGCAAAAGGGCAAAAGAGAGTTTTGTTTTGTTTTTTTTCTCAAAAGCCCTTTTATCTTTCCTTTTTCCCTATTTTTGTTTTTCTTCCTTTCTTTCTTTCTTTCAGCAGGCAAATTCAGTCATTCATTCTCACACTCACGTTAACTTATTTTCTCTTTTATAGGATCAAGCGAGGAGGAAAAGTCATCATGAACACGAACGAATGCTAGAATAGCCGCCTATCGAATGATCAACGACGTAATTTCTTTTATTTTTCGTCGTAGCGGTAATCGTATTGGTAGTTCTCGTCGTCGTAGTTCTCGTCGTCCTCGTCGTGGTAGTCGTCGTAGTCGAGTCGAGCAAAATAAAGGAAACTGTCACGTTCGAATTGGAAATTAGACTCGTCGTCGTTGTCGAGTCCACGGCTTTGTAAGAACGATCGATGATCGAGAATCCGTAAGTTGGCTCTACGAGAAGGTAGGCTAGAAGGAGTAGTATGAGGCACCCACCTAGGCACCTGCCATTTCCTCCATCGAGATTAGTGCATCCGCTAGTCTGGTTTTCCGTTGTTGGTTTTTGTACCTCGGGATGAGAGACACGTTCTACTTGTTGGCTACCGGTCCAAGGATCACCTTCCGTGTCTACTACGTTTTGCCTTGCATCAGTAGCAGTATTGTCATGGATTTCCTCCTGTTGAACATTCGTCAAGGTAGATTTGTCCTTGTCTAAGTCCTCATTAGATTCCAAGGATGTTTCGGTACCGTAAAACACCAGTTTCCATTCATCAAGGGTATCTATAATCAGGGTAATATTCCTATCAGTATTAAATTTCACGATTATTATTCGATAAAACCTTATCACGAGACAGAGTGATCTTTCTTTTTTTAATTGTTAATATCGTTAAAGTTATTAATTTTTCTTTAGTTTTGATGTTTATACCAGATAGTTGAATATCCCGCCGAACGAATGATTCGATATCCCAATAATTACATTTTTATACTCTATTTGGTCTTTATTCTATTTCGAATTTTTTTTTTGTTTTTTTTTAGTTTCTTTACATGTTTTTCCCCCTTTCTGTAGTTTTTTTTTCTTCACGATCGATAGCATACGATAATACGTGTAACAAGAGTCCATAGAGAATATCGTTGATTTTAATCTTACCCGTTTGAAATATTTTCATTCAATTTGCATCCCGTTTTCTATTCTGAGCGTGATCGATAAATTGGAAAACTCTGTCTAGTGTTAAAGTAAATCGGTTCAGATTGATGCCTTAATTAAAACAACGTAATCGCTTTTCGTGTGCAATCTACTGTTGACGTAATCTCTCACTGCTCGTTCTTATTCGAAAATAAAAATGTATATTAAGAAATTTTGTTAATGCTATTTACAATTGAATAAGGATAAACAATAAAGTCTCGATATCTTCGAAATATTATATTTGATCGGGACAGAAGTTATTTAGCACTAAAAAACAAAAAGAAACGAGCAATGAGTATAAACGGAAAAAGTACTACTTCGAAAAATAATGTATATTATAACGATAAAATTGAAAGAAAAAAATAGTTTACGTGGTTGACATAATGCATGCGCAAGCAAGCGAAAAAATTGGACATATAGAGAAAAAGAAACTTTCTTAACATTTTGTCTTCTTAGAAAAAGAATAAAATAAAATACTCGATAGTGTTGTCATATATATATGTACATATAAAATGTTGTTTAAATAAAATTTATCAAAATTGCCATTTGAATTTTGTATAAAATTAAATTCGTATTAATAAACGCTTTCTATAATATATTGCATTTCACATAAACAAGCTAACATATCTAACAATAATTACTTTAAAAACAAGTTAAAATATCTAACAAAGTTACCTTATCGTTATATTCGTTGGGAATATTTATTTATTCGTAGTCTATCAGATTTACTCTGGTTACAACTTTAAAATAAAATTAACTAAAGAGGCTTATCGTGATATATTCTACGACAGTGGTTCGCAAACTAAAATAGAAATGTATATTTGTCGTAAAAAA
>JACGTP010000915.1:0-15924 GCA_023678845.1 Mischocyttarus mexicanus
AAAAAAAAATGGATAAAAAAGAAAAGAAAAGAAAAGAGGATACAACAACAACAACAACAACAACAGAGAGATTATCACCAAATAACTCGTAGGATATTGGTAAATACACCTTACAACTACATATGAGAGGTCGTCTAAGCAAGGCTTATCCAAATAAATTTGAAACAAAACATGCATAAACTATTCAAGATAAATACGTAAAAGCATTTGCAGGCATCTCTATATAAAACAAAGGACTTTTTTACACTATTCCTGTGTGTCTTTTTTTTGTTTTTGTTATTATATCTACGTAAAACAGCGAGAGGAAAGTATACTTCTATCTCGTTAACAACCTCCATTACCCTTTTTGTTTCGTCATTAGTAGTCGATAGTTACTTCGTAACTCGATAAGTAACTTCTTGGTTTTCGTGACCGATTATGTCCCAATCTGTAAAAATATACCTAACATCGAAGGTTTCAGTACCACTTTCCTTTCGCTTCAATTTACATCTCGTCATGTTCGCAACACCGTAGTACAATATCTAGCAGTTGAAAATGCTCTACATGGAATACATAAATACGATACGCAAGCACATAATATCTCGATAATTCTGTTTGCATTCGAACAATAATATACGCACACATATACATACATATATACTATGTACACATTGTTTAGAATCTAATTATAGCTCGCTTAATTAAATCGAACATACACGATTCGAGCATATAAAGTTGAGATCGACCATAATGAATGTTCTTCGATTTAGTATATTGTATTATAATATTTACTATATATATATATATATATCCAATCTTGTAATAATGTAAATTTCTAGACAAACATATTTGTTAGAATACCAATGTTACTGTAACGCTTTTTACAAGGTTTACCTTAAAAACACTTATCTATGAATCGTGTAAAAAGTATGGACACATTAAATACATTCAATGTTCTATATATATATTTTTTTTCTCTTCTTTTTTTTAATACATTTACAATTTTATCCCTGCAAATTTAGGGAGTCTATCATCATTCAAAAATCTTTACCAAAAACTTAACCACCAAGAATTTCAAACGATGATAGGCTACTCTACCTTAATTTGCAGGTATGAAATTGAAAATTTACTAAAAACTTTACTTAATAGGTAATATTTGGAACTATGTCGAACGCGTTAGAAGTTAGATGCTCGGAACTTAGTCGATTTAAGTACCGGTCTATTTTCTATTTTCTTTTTTTCTCGGGTTCTTTTTAAATACTTGGAAGGTAAATTAAAGAAAAAAGAAAAGGAAGTATACAAGTTTGTAATTAGAATACAAATTTTTAGCTTGCTTGGGTTTTAATACTTACACTTTTCCCACCCAAATTTCAATAGACACAAGCATAGAAATTAGATTAAATACGAAAGATCCCAAGAAAAATACCTTAACATTCCCAAAGGTATTTTTATCAAAGCAATAAATAAATAAACATATAGGTCAGCCAAAGCAAGCGATACGAGTAATAAAAGAAGAAGACAGAGTTACATGCAAGTACTTACATTAAGTAGCGATAATAATAATAATAATAATAATAATATAATAAAAAATCAAGCGATCAGAGTCGAATTAAGGGATAAGCGAAAAACCAAGTAGACTTGAAAATTTATAATATCTAATATCTCCGATTAAAGAGAACGGAACATACGTATATAAAATACGAATATAAAATAAATAAATATATATTTGGTACACGAGTATACCAAAAGTTTTCCATGTTTCAATTTATTTAGAAAAAGTTGGTTGTATTAAAAGCGATTTTAATCTTTTAATCGAGGGATGTATCTTAAAAATAACGAAAGGATAGTTCAGAACTCAAAGTGATGATCCTTAATCCGACTCTGTATCTGGTTTACAGGATTTAATATAGGAATCATATACAGTAGAGAAATAAGACTCACCGTGCTGGTGAAGCTATCAGAAGGATAGGTCTGTTTTTGGTACTGGGTGTGGATGTGATTGGTATTGGTGGTGGTGGTGATGGTGGTAGTGATGGTGTGGTGGTGGTGGTGGTGGTGGTGGCTGAGGCTGAGGCTGAGCTGACAAAATCCGCGCCACAACTTCCGCCCAGGAAGAGCCCAACGAGTACCTAAATACGTTTCGTGAACCTGCTATGAAGTAGGGAGTAGGAAGGAGGGAGAAGGGTAGTATTGAAGAAGAGAGGGGGGGATAAAAGCTATGGTTGTGTCACGTCGACAAAATAATCTACCTACTTCTTTCCTTTTCTGGTTTACACGAGACACTTTCTTCCATCTTGAAGAAGAGTGACGACACATGATTTTCTTCACGTAGACTAGAAGGGGATTTTGTTTTTATTTTTTCTTTTTCTCATTCCTGTCAAACGACGACTAACTTTCGTTTTAGGTTTTTTTTTTTTTTAAAAGACTTCAATTTATTATATTTCTTTCTCGTTGCAAGGTTACACGGAACAATGTAGTGTTGGTTTGTGATCTTAAAATGTCTCCATTCATTTTAATGCAAGTATTTTATTTTTTTTATTTTTTTTAAAGAACTTTTACAACGTAAACGTACGTTTTGTTTGAACGTAAAATAGGATGTTCTTTTCTGTGATGTCGTTACAAAGCTCATGTATGAAAAAATAATACGACAACAAAATTATCAGAATCTCGTTCGAGAGAGATGAGCGACGAAAAATTATTTCCACGCGATATCTTTCATTCATTTATTTATTTATTTTTTATAAAATTTTATTGATCTCGTGTATAGAATGATCTTTAGATTGCACGTATTAAAAAATTATTTTTGAATTATTTTAGTATTAGAAAATCATGTAATATAAGTTCGGTCCTTGCGATAGAGAAAGAGAGAGAGAGACAGAGAGAGTAAAGGTTCTGAAAAGGTGTCGAAAAATTGATTATAGTTAGAATAGTTAGAATATAGAGCGCGTGCATTCACATAAGTGCGTATTAAAGGTAAAATATCGATGCACGATTTTTATGCTATTTATTTTTGAAATAAAAATGCGGCTCTCTGGAAGCATTATTGTGCTAAGCAATCGTAAAGAAGTAAATATGCATAAAAAGAGAGAGGAAAAAAGAAAAAGAAGAGATTTAACGTATTTTGTTTTCATTCGCGTATAAATAAAATGGTTAATAAAATTTTATTGATTTTTGAATTTAGTTATTTGAAAAAAAAAAGAAAAAGAAAAGGAAATAAATAAAAAATAAATATCAAGGGAAACAAGAAATAAGTCGATTGAAACACAAATAACGAACGATGATAAAAAAAAAAACAAAACAAAAAAAAAATGTATACGTAGGGGATGTAAATTAAAAAATTCCACGTTAATCCGAGCTCGGTCGTTCCGCGAAATACAGGTTTCGCCGGAGTTTGTATTAAAATTCGTTGAATTATTTCTCGTTGCGTATAGAACGAATGAAAGTTGATTTTGAATATTTTTTACCTGTTTTCTCTCCATACAGCGATTATTTTTATTGATTTTTGTGTGTACCAACCTACCACACCCTAACATCCTTTTATCATTTGTAACATTAATTCCGCTTTTTTCAAAGTTTACGTTCGTTCGTGAATTCTACGATAACGTTAATATATATTTTAATAATAACAACGAAAAAATACTTTTTCTCAATCTATATATGGTACATATACATATACACTAGAGTTAAAGATTAGAAATATAAAAAAAAAAAATTGATGTTTTATGTGATTTGAAAATGTGCGGTTCGTTGATCACAGATCCGTTAGGAAAGTTAATCTTCTCGCATTTACCATGGTTAAACATTTGTTTTAACTAAGTTTGAAAGCTGTGTGCAGGGAGAGCGAGAGAGAGAGAGAGATAGAGAGACAAACAGAGAGATAGAGATGAAAAAGCGATCATACGATAAAAACTTTGTTTCTAATGAAAAACACGAGAAAAAGGACGCGTACCGATATAACGTGCGTTTTGTACACGATGAAAATCGTTTGACAAATATCAAAATAAAGAGAGAGAGAGAGAGAGAGAGAGAGAGAGAAAGTTTGAGAACACTTCGATTGTTCATTAATTTTACGTTGTCTTTCATTTCTTGTTTATTCTTCTTTTTCTTCTTCATCTTCTTCTTCTTCCTCCTCTTCTTTTCGTTTCTAATTAATTCATATATAATCAAGAATTTTTCCCATTTTATACTTTCGTATTCAGGATAATTATCCCATTTTTAATTCCTTCATGATATACAAATTTCAATATCGCATATAATGATTCCATAATAATTGCAATTACTTATACAATATATTATTATGTATATGTGTACATAAATGTATGTGTGGCAAATCCTCGCGACCTGCTCGCGTCCCTAAAATATTTCCTTTTTGAAACTACCTGTTACTCTTTTTTTTTATTTATTTTTCCTCTAAAAAAATTGTTCTTCTTCTCAATTCTATTTATCCCTCTATAATGCTGGTGGTATGACAAAAAAATAATAATCAATCTTTCGAAACTCGCGTTTAGAAGTTCTTTAAGTTTTAGAAGAAGAATAATAAGAAGTGGAAGAAGAAAAAGAAAAAAAAAAAAAATACCTAAGGGACATTAACGCGAGCTTGTCGCGAGGAACGATCGCACGTTCTTCTTCTTTCTCCAATATTTTTTTTCCTTTTTTTTTTTTCGTTTTCTTTTCTCGTTTTTTTATCTGTTTCTTTTTTATTTATCGAAGAACACTATTAACTTAAGGATATGTCGCCTCTCCAAGCAAAGATACATTTTACAATACATACAAAGATTTACAATAGATACATTAACAATATGGCGGACCGTAACACGGAGGAACAACACGTCGAAATATCAATATCGATATTCAATTTCATTTTGATCTTATTTCAACTTGTAATCAATGATATTTTATATTATATCGACCCCGATTATATTTAACTATATTCAAAAATATCATCCTCTTACTATGTATTATTATCCAAAGAACAAAAGAAGAGATAAAAATAACGATTCAATGAGATTACTCGTTAGAAGATTTAATTGTTAACATTAACAAATAAAATCCTGACTGATTCCGTTTAGAATAAATTCGAGACAAGAAATTCGTGAAACTTTGAACCGTAAGAAGAGAAGATTCTTCTCGTTAAAAAGTTATACAATCAATATTAATATTCTGAGATATTTTCGTCTGTTCCACCGTGACGTCACAAGTATTGTACATTTTGGAAGATACGTCACACCTGAACGAATTAAAAACACATTCAACGTCCATTGTACCATTTATAACAGCCACGCCCGTACCATTATAACTTTTATTATTATTATTTTTTTTTTTTCAATTTTTCTCTTTTTTGTCAGTTTTTTTTTCTTTTTTTTTATTCAAAAGCTAGCACGCTTCCACGCTGATTTTTTTTTCCTTTTTTTTTTTTAATTTTTTCATATATAATTGACTGACATCTGAAATCAATGGAAAATATTATAATTTGATCAACTCTCCCCCCAACCCCGTTCCCGGCCCTTATTTCTTTCTTTTTTTTTAATCTTAAAAACTTCGTACGACTTTTTGGTCCGGTTGAAATTTCTTTTCCGGATCTTTAATTATCACTTTTTTTTTCTTCTAATATCTATCTATATATCTCTCGCGTCAAGATTTTTAATTAATTTATGTTTTTATCAAAAAAAGAAAAATCATCGGTGCAGTCGATCTTCGCTGTATATGAAATCAGCGTCGAAGTATAATAATGACGAAGAAACGATTTTTGCCGTAATCTCGGTTATTCATTTCTTTTATGTTTTCTTTTTTCACTTATACACCTTCATAACTATATAATCGAGTCGCGTTTCTCTCATTGTGAAAAAAGGTAATGAGGTATTTTTAGAAAACGTTGGGCTTATGATTAAATATCCGTACGAAATGTAATTACACGATCGTCGAGTTCGACGTTACAAAGCTCCCCCCCCCCTTCATCCCATCCCACCCCACCCCACCCTCACCCCTCTTTTTTTCCTCTCTATCGGTTGAGTTCTTTTTTTTCTTCTCTAAACATCGATACGCCGTTTTGGAAAAAAATTTCCGAGATAAAATACCACTTTATATTGTTTCTCGATCGAAGACACAAAATCGGTACAAACGTGCTCAGCCCATCGTATAGGATCATCATCGAAGTTTTATATATTTTCCAACGAAAAAAAAACCCTTTGATCATCTTTAAGGGAGCGTAGCTATCAATCAATTCGTTCCATCGTCGTCGTATGAAAATTGTTGTTCTTTCTGTTTCTTTTTTTATTTTTATTATGTTTTTTCTTTTCTTCTTTATTCCCCTTTTCTTTCACCCTCCTCGTTTTGCGATACACGAAACGTTCCGATAAATTCGTCTATGGTATTTTTTTATGTACATGTATAATACATTATATGCATGTGTGTGTTTGATATATATATTTATATAATATGTAATATATATATATAACGCGTGACATTCGGAAAAAAAAAAGTTCTGAATACTTTATTCGAATAATAAAAAACTTAAAAATAGAAATTAAAAAATTTATTTTCTTCTTTTTTTTTTCTCTACACGATTACACGTGTGGAAGAATTCGCGTGTGTATTTTTGTAATAGGATTTTGTTTAAATTTATATCTTGACAAAGTAACATGACATTTTTCATACATATCCCGAGTTTGAGTCACGCATTATACATATACGTTTTTTCAATTGTCCCTAGTGTCATCCGTTGGATAGAGCATTTCGCAATGCATAACTTGTGTTTGTAAGGAAGTTTAAAAGCTTAACATTTGATTACGTTGTTGTTGCATAATCAGACGTAGCTCGTAGGTTAGCATTAAATTATTATTATTATTATTATTATTATTATTATTATTATTATTATTGTTATTGTTATTTTTATTACTATTATTATTATTATTATTATTATTATTATTATTGTTAATATTAATATTAATATTATTATTATCGTCGACGATGGCCGAGTCGGTATTTTTGTTACACCGATATCTTAGATCGTTTTTTTAAAACTATGATATTATATTATCATATATAGGCATACCCCCTATATGTATATATTTATATATAAATACATATCACATAATATTCAACAAACATGACAGTTACACGTAAAAAATTATCTATTAAATACGAAAGCGTACTCTCTTAATTAACGTTCGCTCTAGGTTCGCGTATTTCTTTTAAACGACACAGGAAGAACACGCGGTGATTAAAGGAAAATAAGTTTAAAGTCGAAGATCTATGGCAAAATGGGTGTTTGGTTTTTGGGAGGATAGGTAAAAATTAACGAAATAGCAATCCCATGTATTTTATGGTAGCCTCCGTTTAATAAAAAGAACAAAAAAATCAATGGATAGATATCGTAAATCGTGAGAACAAAGTGAATAGAGATTCTACCAATTCGTGTATACGTATTTTAATTATACAACGTTTCGATGCCAAGTTGAGAATAGTTTATTTCCAAACTACTACGAAATTGTGTAGGAAAATGTATTATTGCGAGAGTATGCGAGTGAAATTTAAATACAGAGAGAGCATTTGGGAAAACAAAAAATTTTCGTTATTTTAATCAAATTGATTTTCGCTTCTTCTCTCTCTTTTTTTTCTTTTTTTTTTTTGCTATTTTTCTTTTTCTTCTTTTCCATAGCAATCATTTTTAATTAAGTTCACCGCCTTGTTATTGATAAACGAGAATAGTAGTATTGACGGTAATGATCGAATTAAAAGTTTGATTATTATTTGAATTTTATTTTATTCCCATCCCCATTTTTCGAGAAACTTTATTTTATTCTATTATCGTCCAAACGTGAGATTAACGAGGGGAAAAAAAATAACGAGGGCAGGGAGAGGGAAAGCTTTAAGCCGTTAATTCCGAACTCCTTTTTTTTTGTTCGTTCTTTTTTTTCTTTTTAGCCAACACGCTTCACGGTAATGCGAATAAACCGGTGGGTACCGAATTCGTTTTAAACGGAGACTACCTAATGTTTAGGTATAAACGAATGTTGTACGTATACCATACATTAAAATGCACCGTATACGTTTTATTTCCTTTGGTCGTCTTTACCCGAAAGGACCTATTAACATTCCGAAGGAAATTAACGATAATTGCGATCGTGCTATACAAACTTAATTATTCGGTTTTTCTTTTTTTATCATTGGAAAGGAGGAGTTCTTCTTCATGGATAAATACGATAAGTACGATCAAGACAAGAAGAAAAAACAATATAAAGGAACCTAAAGGCAAAGAAATACATAGTCGATGTTCATAAGTACGTCAATCAATCACAATACCTATTAAATGTTAGCTTATAGAAACTTTTACGCGCATTTGTAATTAATAATTAATTATTTAACCGCAATATATATATTTGTCTACCTGCAGACACCTCCACAACGAGGAAGCATATTTAAAAATTAAATTACGCACGAGATAATGGTGATAATGATGATGATGATGATGATGATGATTAATGATGATGGTGATGATTAATAATGATGATGATGATGATGATGATGATGATTAAATCATATGTTATCTTCTCTCTATCTTCGTCGTTTAATCAAACATTAATATTACCTTATTTATATCGAACTCGTACTGTTTAGATCAATCATTCGTTAGATGGATAAATTAAGAAAATACATGATTATTTTGATATTAATTGTAATTTTGGCACACCAATTAGCATATGATTTTTTAATGATAACCACAGTGTGGTATTTTTAATTTAAACTAGATTGAAAAAAAAAATAATTCAGAAAACAGAGAAACGCGTAATTCGATTCGCGAATACGCGATTTGTAAGGGCACTAAATGCACGGCTGTACACTTCGAAAAAACAAGCATTTAAAAATCTTAATTTTTAGATTTCATTTATAAATTTTTAAACGAATAAATACGATATTGTTTACGAGTCTCTCTAATTTCGTTTGACAGTATAATTGAAGTTAATTTTTTAATTGAATATATAAATTTTTAGCATTCATCGATAAATAATAAACGACGACTCGATGAGTTTTATCAATGACCGTGAACAATTAGGAATGCCAATTGGAAGAAAATAATTTAGGGTATCATTTTATTAGGGAAGAAAGATAGATTAAAAGGGAGAGAATGAAAGATCATCGGAGTGGCGTAAGCTTATAACGATATAGTACCCTTACAAATTAAACTGATATACGATAAATTGCTTCTACGATTAATCGATAACGACGATAAATTATTCAATCCCAAATGACCATAGGTTTGTTGCCGTTATCGCACGTCACATTGCCATTATTGCGCACCATTCGATTATGATTATGATATGAAACATATAATGTAACAACAAGAATGATAAATGTTTTTTTCTACTCTCGATCGACTTCGAACTCGTTTTTAACAGAGTTCGAAAAAACTTTTTCTTTTTCTTTGCATTTTGAACAAATTCAAACCTAAATGAAATATATTTCAAGCCGTTGTTGTGTTGCATCGACAAATAATTTAAAAACTCTTGTGTAGTAATTACAGATATTTTTTCCAATATACACGATAAAACAATCCTATTTTATCAATATGTCGATTGTATATAATAGTATAAAAAAAAAATTAATAACATTTTGTAATAACTATTCGAATAAATAAAAAAAAAAGATAAAAAAACCTCGACGTTGTTCGGATTAAATAACTCGTTCAACTGAAGAATTAAATTTGGTATGATGTTTGTTTTCTATATTAGAACTTCATTCAAATTGGCGAATTATTCAAAAGGACATTATTCAAATTGAAAAATACTTTTCCATGGTTAACTTATTTTCACTTTAACGTATTAATTTCAAGATTCTAGAAAACGACGTTTGATGATTTATTCTACATGAAATTTGATGAAATTTGATGATATTTGATTAATATATTTTTCTTTTGTTTTTCCAAAAATTTCATTCATGAGATAGTAATAATGATAAAGAGAAGCAAAGGAAAGTAGAAAAAGAGTGTTTCGGTTAAATTCGAGGAAAAGTGATAAGAAAAGAAAAGAAATGAAAAAAAGAATGTTCAAGGGAAACGTTAGAGAGAAATGTTCGACTTTTTCGTGTTAAACGGAGAAATCAGGGAGCTTGCTCTTGGAAAATATCGTACTTATATATATATGCATAGAAAAAGAAAGAAATATATATATATATGTATATATAGAAAGAGAGTGAGAGAGACACATTTGGAAGGTTTAATTTGGCCTAGCACGAAGGCCAGAACGAGCAAAGCACGCCGGTTAACGACGAATCGAAAACTGGGTCATTTCGTAGGCGAAGCAGTAGCAGCAGCAACGCGCGACTCTTTTCTCTCGATTTTCCGTTTCGTTTCGTCCGCTCGAACGCCAACCGAAAGAATTATTCGTTTCATGCTCCCTGAATGTTCTACAGCAGTGTGAGTCAAGCATGGTGCTGCTGGCACCAGCACTAGCACCAGCACCAGTACCAGCAGCATCACCAGTCGAGTAAAACAGTATACAACAAAATAAAAAGGAAATCGGTAGGAAGGTTGCTCTGTTGCTACTGCTACTGTTACAGCAGCTACCAATGCTGTTACTACTGCTTCTGTTTGCTACAGTTGCTGTTGGATACGAAAGGACGAAAAAAATGTATTACCTGAACTGAATGTGTTCTAACATTCTCATTCGATTTTTCTTACAGGTAACGTGTGTATGTACGTTTTGTAATAGTAGATACCCCATCATATTGTACTTTTATCGAACCAACTTTCAAGGAATAATAACTCTCTTGCAATATCGATAAAGATTACATTATTTTACCAATTATAATTGTTAATGTTATTTGATGGAATTCCCATTATCTAAATATGCATTTATGTATAATATTGTATGTAAAATGAATATAACAGGAATATCGATTTAAGTTAATGATTTAATTAATTAAATATTAATAAATATTATCTTTCAATAATTGGTATTATTTTTGAAAAAGGCTTAGTTGTTGGCCAATTCCACGAATAATTTTACTTTACGTTAGACTTATCAAACGATATGGCGTGATTATTATAATATTATTATATAATATAATGTTGTATAGAGTACACATTTGCGATAGTTATTATCCCCAATCGATTTGATTGAAATTTGAAAGAGAGAGAGAGAGAGAGATAGAAAGAAATAAATAAAAATAAAATGTTCGTAGCTCCGTAAAGAATTCGGTTTATTTTTTCTTTTTTTTTTATACTTCCATTTTAGATCGGAAGTACTAGCTTTCTAGTCTATTCCAACCAACGCGGACATTCATAGTTTTTCCTTTTTCTACGGATACTTCGACAACGATTTTCCAGAGCTCTTTTGATCCTTTGATCTAACAGGGGAAACGCATGCAGACGAATACGTGTAAAAAAAAAAAAGAAAAACAAAAAGAAATATAGGATTATATGTGTACGAACGTACACATTAACGTATACGCGAATTTAAATAGTGAAGCAAAATTTTCTACGTGATATCGATGAAGTTGAGAGTTTGACGTCGAGCGAACGATTTAATTTTGCTCTCTCTCTCTTTCTCTCTTTCTCTTTCTCTTTGTAGAAAATAATTTGACCTTTTCTGAATCTGATCTACACCCCCTGATTCTTCCCTCCCTTATATATATAAATCTTTTTTGTCTCTTTTATTTTCCTTTGTCTATTTAATTTTCAGATTTTTACTAAATCCAGGGGATTCACAGTCGTTTAGTTCGGAAACTAAAACTAACGAACTTTTTCGACAAATTGACTCTCAAAACGAACTCTAATTTTTCAACAACAACAACAACAACAACAAGAAAAAAAAAACGCGTTGCAGATACGCGTTACGTATTAGCCTATCCTAGCTTCCGTTACGGATTTTCCAGAAAAAGGCACAGCCATGTTTTGTGCAAAAAAGAAACAAAAAAAAAAAGGTTTCCGTTTTTAAAACGTGCTGTTCAATCGCGAGACATGTTTGAGAAAGTTCAATCGTGCAAATATCTTTATATCTGAGAAATATTTGGGAATGAGTAAAGAAAGTGTAAGACAAAGAAAGTATGTATAAGATAGGATAGCTCATTGTTTCGGCAGTGTTGATGGTTCTGCGGATATTTCCCTAGGGAGGGTTAAGATAAAATAAAAAAGAAAAGAAGAAAAGAAAGAAAATAAAGAAATGTGGACACAGAAGAAGCACGGAAACGAGAAAACGAGAAAACGAGAAAATATAAGAACCAAGATGGAATATACATGAAGTGAAAAACGTAAAATAAAGCAGAGAAAAAAGTGAGATAGAACGCAGATGTAAAACGACAGACGGAGTAATAAAGATGTTTAAAAAAAAAATGTAACAAGAGGGAGAGGGAGAAGAAGAAGAGAGAGAGAGAAAGAGAAAGATAGAGAGATAGAGAAAGACAGAATGAAATTAAAGGAAAATAAAAAAGAGAGAAAAAGAGATAGAAATGTGTCTTTCTTTATCTCTGTTTCTGTCTTTTTCATGTAACACATTTGACAATTGTAAATATTCAAAATGACAATGTACTTTGAATGATTTCAAGTGGATTGCGAATCCACTAATGTTTTTCTTTTTTACGTATGCACGTATGCACGTATGCACGTATGCACGTATGCATATATGTATGTACGTACGTATGTATGTATTTATGTATGTATGTATGTATGTACGTTATGTATCAGAAGATACGCGAGGCAACGTTCAACTAGGATTTTACGTAGACACGCGAGATCGCATTAGTAAGAATTACGTAGGAAATAGATCTATAGATCGATCGTGTATTATTGACCATAATTGAAAACGCTCTATCGCGATCTCGTAAATGGCAGCTTTTCTCGCGGTAATCACCTCGTAATTTTTTTCCTTACCCCTCTCCCTACCCTCTATTTCTTTTACCTTTTGTTTAAATCGTGCAAAAGAAGAAAATGTCATATAGCAGATTGATTAATAATAATATTATATCTTCGTACCGATGCTCTTTTATCTTTTTGTCTTACACGTAAGTATATGGCATATCGAACAAGACTTTTGTTGGAAGCGCATTCGCTCTAAAATCGAATCCTACAACTTTATTTTCTTTCCATTTTTCTTGATTTTATTTTTATTTTCTATTCCGTTTGGATCGAACGTAAAATGAGCAAACTTGTATTTTATCCGTAAAAAAAAAATATATATATATATTTTTTTTATTTAGAGTTTTTTTTTGTAATAATGATCTTTAACGTATACATGAAATCTAAATAAGAATAATTTTTCAGATCGAGCGTAAGTTATCGAGACAAATATTTTAGATTGAAGAAAAAGAAACGAACATATTTTAACGTTTATTTCAAACTTAAAATAATAATGGGAATTTCTTTTCCCCTAAACTTTAATATATTATCGAACAATTTTAATTCAATGCCAGTGAAGTATTAAAAAGAAAGAAAGAAGAAGTTAAATCGAGATAAGATGAAAAGAAACGATTTGATAGAGCGAATACCCGTTACATTAAATATCCCTTTACTACAAAATGATTGCTTAAAAAAATTCACTTTAGCACAATATTTCACTTTTACAATACAGTCACTTTAGACAACAACAAAGTTACCATATGCACCGTTTTAAATCACGATATTTCAACTCACTTACACATTATCTCTCATTTTTATTTCGTTTTTAATTATATAATAAAGATAGAGACGAGAAGACATAGAATTTGACTAACCCTAATCCTAAACGATATACGTCTAGAGGTTAGGCAAGGTTTTGTTTGCGGGGTTATAGTAGCCCACTGAACGTGGACAACTAATTACGGATAATACACGTTCGTGAACTCGTACGTAAGACGAACCCTTAGGATTCTTAAGCTCGATGTCTTGTATCTTCACGTTGTATCGTTTTCGTGATCATCCGTAGTAAAAAAAATGGATCAGGGGGGAAGGGGGGAGGTACAGGATGGCAAAAGGGCAAAAGAGAGTTTTGTTTTGTTTTTTTTCTCAAAAGCCCTTTTATCTTTCCTTTTTCCCTATTTTTGTTTTTCTTCCTTTCTTTCTTTCTTTCAGCAGGCAAATTCAGTCATTCATTCTCACACTCACGTTAACTTATTTTCTCTTTTATAGGATCAAGCGAGGAGGAAAAGTCATCATGAACACGAACGAATGCTAGAATAGCCGCCTATCGAATGATCAACGACGTAATTTCTTTTATTTTTCGTCGTAGCGGTAATCGTATTGGTAGTTCTCGTCGTCGTAGTTCTCGTCGTCCTCGTCGTGGTAGTCGTCGTAGTCGAGTCGAGCAAAATAAAGGAAACTGTCACGTTCGAATTGGAAATTAGACTCGTCGTCGTTGTCGAGTCCACGGCTTTGTAAGAACGATCGATGATCGAGAATCCGTAAGTTGGCTCTACGAGAAGGTAGGCTAGAAGGAGTAGTATGAGGCACCCACCTAGGCACCTGCCATTTCCTCCATCGAGATTAGTGCATCCGCTAGTCTGGTTTTCCGTTGTTGGTTTTTGTACCTCGGGATGAGAGACACGTTCTACTTGTTGGCTACCGGTCCAAGGATCACCTTCCGTGTCTACTACGTTTTGCCTTGCATCAGTAGCAGTATTGTCATGGATTTCCTCCTGTTGAACATTCGTCAAGGTAGATTTGTCCTTGTCTAAGTCCTCATTAGATTCCAAGGATGTTTCGGTACCGTAAAACACCAGTTTCCATTCATCAAGGGTATCTATAATCAGGGTAATATTCCTATCAGTATTAAATTTCACGATTATTATTCGATAAAACCTTATCACGAGACAGAGTGATCTTTCTTTTTTTAATTGTTAATATCGTTAAAGTTATTAATTTTTCTTTAGTTTTGATGTTTATACCAGATAGTTGAATATCCCGCCGAACGAATGATTCGATATCCCAATAATTACATTTTTATACTCTATTTGGTCTTTATTCTATTTCGAATTTTTTTTTTGTTTTTTTTTAGTTTCTTTACATGTTTTTCCCCCTTTCTGTAGTTTTTTTTTCTTCACGATCGATAGCATACGATAATACGTGTAACAAGAGTCCATAGAGAATATCGTTGATTTTAATCTTACCCGTTTGAAATATTTTCATTCAATTTGCATCCCGTTTTCTATTCTGAGCGTGATCGATAAATTGGAAAACTCTGTCTAGTGTTAAAGTAAATCGGTTCAGATTGATGCCTTAATTAAAACAACGTAATCGCTTTTCGTGTGCAATCTACTGTTGACGTAATCTCTCACTGCTCGTTCTTATTCGAAAATAAAAATGTATATTAAGAAATTTTGTTAATGCTATTTACAATTGAATAAGGATAAACAATAAAGTCTCGATATCTTCGAAATATTATATTTGATCGGGACAGAAGTTATTTAGCACTAAAAAACAAAAAGAAACGAGCAATGAGTATAAACGGAAAAAGTACTACTTCGAAAAATAATGTATATTATAACGATAAAATTGAAAGAAAAAAATAGTTTACGTGGTTGACATAATGCATGCGCAAGCAAGCGAAAAAATTGGACATATAGAGAAAAAGAAACTTTCTTAACATTTTGTCTTCTTAGAAAAAGAATAAAATAAAATACTCGATAGTGTTGTCATATATATATGTACATATAAAATGTTGTTTAAATAAAATTTATCAAAATTGCCATTTGAATTTTGTATAAAATTAAATTCGTATTAATAAACGCTTTCTATAATATATTGCATTTCACATAAACAAGCTAACATATCTAACAATAATTACTTTAAAAACAAGTTAAAATATCTAACAAAGTTACCTTATCGTTATATTCGTTGGGAATATTTATTTATTCGTAGTCTATCAGATTTACTCTGGTTACAACTTTAAAATAAAATTAACTAAAGAGGCTTATCGTGATATATTCTACGACAGTGGTTCGCAAACTAAAATAGAAATGTATATTTGTCGTAAAAAA
>JACGTP010000916.1:0-15922 GCA_023678845.1 Mischocyttarus mexicanus
CCTCCTCTCTCTCTTTCACCCATTTCACGTTGTATATTTTCTTTCGTAATTTTAACGAAAAACAGGAAGGTTGGAAAAAATGAAATGATCGATCGGGAAAACGAAGGACGCAATAAAAATAATGGACAATTCGTTACAAGCTGCGAAAGAGAATGGGGGTCAGGGAGAAAGAGGATGGGAATAGTGGTGGGTGGAGTGAAGGTAGGGTGGTATGAAATGAATGAGGATGCTGGCGATAAAATTACAATCAGGGTCCAGATCTAGCGATGCACCGGTAATGATCGCGATTCGTTTGTCCAGCAAATTTGTAAAGAGGACAAAGAGAGAAAGAGATAAAGAGAGAAAGAGAAAGAGAGAAATACGATGATCGGCCAATTGTTCCCCAGTATTCGCGTTAAATATGCGGGATAATTAGCAATTAAAACGGTGTACATGCGGTACTCTCATGACGAACTGCAGATGTTTCTTTTTCCCATCGATGATACGTTTGTTTCACTATGCCAACTAACAGAACAATTCCTTTTTTATTAACCCTAATTATGAGAATTCATTTTTGAATCATCTAATATTATCGAGAACACATTACACGAGTCAGATGTTGATTAAAAAGAAAATAAGAAAATTTCCAATTACTTTGGATTCCATTTTAATTGTCTTCGGGTGGGCATATCGAATTGCGAGCTAATTTCCTGCAAACTCATCCAATTTGGTCGAGGCTACAGGGAATGGGAAGAATCGTTTATGACGTCCCAAGGAAGAGAAAATGCAACTCCTTTATGGGAGTTGGCTTGCACTGTGAGATGACAGCTACGTGACCATGAAAATCAAACGATCTTCTCCTACTCCTCATCTCCACCTTATCCACGTGACAAGTTTCTTCTCTTTCTCTCTTGAACCTTTTGTTTCTCTTGAATCTAATTCCCTGGTGAAAACGATTTCCAGATAGTTGCAGGAACGAGTTTTTCCATCGAGTTGGACCGATCCCTGTTACAGGTACTCCAAGAATTGCTAACCCTTCCTATTTCTTTTCTTCCCTTCACACTTTCTCTCTCTCTCTCTCTCTCTTTTCTTTCTTTTTTCATCTTAAAGGCGAATTCGAGAGACCCTTTATATCGGTTTGCCGATCGCGTACTAGCTACCCTATAAAAAGTCATACGATCCTTTGATGATCACTCGAAAAGAGCCATCCCGTTGAGGCTTCGTATTTCACGTAAGACCGATCACTCTAACAAAAATTCTTCTAACAAATAAGATAAGAAAGTGAGTATCGTATTTAAGAAAAATTACTTTATATTCTCAATGTCTAGCTTAGCTTATTGTCGTAAAGGTTTATTTACTATTAAATCACTTATAATTGAATACGTTGAGAAAACGTCAAGGAGAAGGGTAAAATTATTTTCGCGATATTTAATGGTACAATATATAAAGGTCGTAGTAAATTGAACGTCCTAATAAACCTTCAATCCTTCGTCAGTCGCAATATCGATCGGAATATTGGAACGGTGAAGAAAATTTTCTATCAACTTTTAACGATCGAACGAAAGAGTGAGAGAAAAATGATACATAAAAATATATTCTTGGGAAAAAAAATATAATATAATAATAATAATAATAATAATAATAATAATAAAGTAAGAAAACGTCTATTGTAGTTTAATCCTCGTCTCACTTAAATTTCCTATTATATCCATTTTCACGTTTTCTCGGTGTTCAACTATACCGTAACGTAAAGGTGCTTTCGAGACATCTTACGACGCGTCTTAACACCATGGAAAAAGCACTTGTTGGCTCGATCGACTCACCCCTTAAATATTATTTGCTTTTTTTTTCTCCTTTGCGAGTTTCCACGCTTAAACACGACTTCAACTTGAAACGAGAAATATCTTTCCTGTATCCGCACACCGTCGTCACGTTATCTGTCCTCGTTTTCCTCATTTTCCTCATTTTCCTGTTCCTTCCATTTCTCTTTTTCAAAACGACAACAACGAGCGTATTATACAAAAGAAAGAAAAAGCTGAGGAACTTAATAAATAAATGAAATTTTGTTTGAGTTTAAGAAAGGTGTTATAGAATCGGTGTAATTGATGTCTACCGTTCTCTAGTTTTGTTCAGAAGTCTTGTACTTACTGGTATTTTTATCTCTATACTGTGGTAGTACACCAGCAACAAGACAACCTAGAGTCAGGTACACTGCGAACCAGGAATGGTCCATTGTAATAGGTTGAGCTGTAACAGAAACGTAAATAAGATCTTTTAAGTTACTTCCAACTCCAAAATTCCTCGTTTTTTTGCTTATTTTGCAAAGCAAAGCGTGTTTTATCATTTAAACGAATATTATGAGAAAGATATTAAGTTAGTATTTTCAATAAAATATCAGAAGGTCTTTTATATATTTTTGTAAATAAATATAATTAGAATTTTGTAATAATAAAAAATACAAATCTTTGGTTAAAGAAAGAGAGCAATGCAAAAAGTGTTCACTTATTTTATTTAATCCTAAATAAAATACGATAAAGTTATATATACACATAAAAAGATAATCCTACCCTTATTAAAAATATATATCAATATATAAAAAAGTATATTATCATAGCAATGTAGTCTACTCTCAGTAATATTGTCGTAGAATAGTCGGAACGTTTGAAACGGAGTGTGGAACATTCCGTCCATCCCTCGAAATTCTCCACGTTCGGAGACCAGAATTCATTCGTTCTCTCTCTCTCACTCTCTCTCTCTCTGATCGAATTCGCGTGAACGGACGTTGGTATTAGCAGGCCATACGCGAGCAGCCTAGCAATCATCAAGCTCCTCCATAGTAATCGATCGTTATAATGGCCTTCACGTCATTGACAACTTGTCGAACGTTAAAGCCGAGCTCTGACGCTGTCAGAAATCAGAGAGAGGAACCCCTGTCGACGGGAACTCGTCGATTATTGACCTCGATTATTCTACCACCTCCACCTCCATCTCCACCACCACCACCATCATCAACCACCCTCTCGTCGTAGTCACGAATACGTATCGTCTAGTTCACGTTTATTCTTCGCGACAGCTGTCAGACCTATTCCCAAAAACGAATTAGCTACAAACCTGAACAAAGAGAAATTTAACAAATCGTCGTCTGAGAAACTTCCGATAAAAGGAAGAACTAAAAGAGGATTTGCCGTGTATTAGGGTAGAATAAGGGTAGGTAGGGTAAGTATAGTTGGTGGTAATGGGATAGTTGGACTAATCGACTACTATCTATTTTGCATCGCAATTGCCTTTTCCTCGCTCGCAACCTAGACTCAAATAGTTTCTCCAACTAAACTCGATTAGATACAGTTTACATTCGAAATTATGGTAGTTTGCCATTTACAAAAGTAAAACCTTCTCTCTCTCTCTCTCACACACACAGTTCTCTCTTACCATCCACTGACGTACACATTTAGGAAACTTTCAACTTTGAGAGTAGTGTCCTCCCTCGAGTAAAGTCTCCTATTTTATAGAGTATACTACACACGGTTATATATAAAACCTATTCATTTCGTTCCTCTTTTAAATAAGATACGTATCATTAAACTAGATCATTGCTTCGATAAAACAGGCTTCTCCTTACCTTTTCGCGTGTTATTTTTGTTACGAACTTCTCCTATTCTATATTATCTGTCTCTCTTTCTCTCGTTAAGATATCACTCGATCGTTTATAAAACTTAACCAAAGTTTGCATGCGTATAACATGGAAGTGTGTGTGTGTGTGTGTGTGTGTGTGAGAGAGAGAGAGCTTACTGCAAGCAAAGTCTCGTTAATTTCACGGATAAAGCGTTGCTACCGGTGCAATGCGCGAACAAGAGAGAGAGAGAACAAACTTTCCTCGGGTTTAGGCCACAGATAATATCCATGGAAACTGGTGGTAAAGGTTTGAATGATGTTCACATAAGTTGCTATGCCGAAAGCAACCACGCGGCAGGGGGTTTTGGCTTGCCGCGAAAATGCACGTCGAAAGAAGACACCTAACTCGTTGACTCGAAGTAACTACAAAATGTTTTCTTTTAAGAGGGAGAGAGAAAGAAAGAAGAGCTTGCAAAGTTACTCTAACAAATTCACACAACCAACAATTTGGATTGACTCCCAGTAAAGCTACCATTTCGAATAGTAATTTGATAAATAGTTTCATAACATTTTTCCTTTCTTGAATATTGGGACGGTTATACTATCCTTCCATTTGGCACTTTCCTTTCATCTATGATTTTATTGATTAGAGTATGTTTCATTTATGATACCCAAATTATCTTTCCGCCTATCCTCGTCCCTCTTCTTATTACATTTGAAAATTCTATCATACATCGAGTAATACGCGCATAAATAAATAAACCGTTTCGCAAAGGAACCTTGACGAAACATCTTATTATTATTATTTTTTTTTTAATACATTACATACAATCGTACTTAGTTGACATAAATTCTTCAACGAGCGTAGAAAAATCTCTACATGAAATGTTCATATTCAAATTGCTGAACCTTTCTCGATTCGTTGGTAAAAGTATAAAAAAAAAAAATAAAGTAAAGAAAATAAAATAACATGAAATAAAACGAGTTAGGTAGCAACGAGCATACATGTATGGTATCATACATAGGTGGTATACGTGTGTAGCAAACGGTCGGATGAGTAAAACGCGTCCCATTCCGGATTGCGAGCTGAATTCGCCGATTTGACTCGATTTAACAAACCACGCGCTTCACATACATACATTACGAGAGAGTCCGGTGTGTTCGTCGCACGTTTTCCAAGAGAAACGGAGAAAGAGATGGAGAGTAGGTGATAAAGAGAGAGAGAGAGAGAGAGCTCGAAAACGAATCTGTTTGATCCCTTTGGAATCGTATCGTGGGATTTAGGAAACAAGCGTTGCGCAAACCGCAATCTGACCCCATGAATTAACCCTTTTACCATTTCTACCCTTTCCACTCTCCTCTCTTCTCCTCTTTACCCACCACTCTTTCACCCTTATTCGTAAGATCTATTTTCCACTTTGCTTGGTCGGTTAAATTCCACGATTCTTCAGTCGCGAGGCTACCTACACAGACACTTGCGAGAGGAGGAAGAGGAGGGGTTTGTGGTATTTCATATTTCGTGGAGAAACTCGTTTTACAATTAGCCCAACTAGATCTCTTCTAACAGTTTTACCATAAAGGAACGACAGAGAAGGATAGAAAATGTGGGTTTCGACGACGACGGGTAAAAGCACACCGGTGAGAAGATGTGAATTTCGTGAAAATGAAATATTTGTCCGAAATTCCGTAAAGTTAAGGCAAACAATCAACAACTGTTATGATGCTTGTGATGCTGTTGGATGTGTGTGGAGTGAAAGGGGAAGGTTGAACTTTGATCAACGATATTAGTTTCCAGTTTTCCTCTGTGGAATACACAGACACGTGCACCGTTTTCTTTACTCTCGCTTAATTGAAAGTAATCGTCGTAGAATTGGATGGTAGAAGTAGTTACTACTATCCCAGTGTTGAAAATTAGAAGGTTAGGGTAAAAAAAAAGAACTATATTTTTGCTGAATCGTTGTACGAGCAAAAAAATTAATAAAAAGAATGAATAAAAATATTCTTTACTAGGAAAGATATGAGAATCTACGTCTTTCGTAGAAAATCCCTAAGATTCGTTAAAAGCCGTATCGTATTTTTCAAAACTAACCTGAGAGATATGTGTCTGTGTGTATGTGTGTGTGTAGGGAAGAAGGAGAGAGAGAGAGAGAGAGAGAGAGAGAGATAAAAAAAAAGAATCCTTCGTCGAATGATTTCGTTGTATTTCGTCGTAAAAATCCTTTAAACGCGTAAAAGGAGGACACGAATTTTTCCTTCGATTCGCGTTTATTTTACGAAAGAACGCGTTGTGCTGTACTAAACTTGGGGGTTGGGGAGGGATTGGGGAAGGATTGGGGAGAGGTTGGAAGAAAGAAAGGAAGGAAGGAAAGAAGGACCACCAATGGACATTTACTTTTCTTTCAGCTGAGCTGTAGGATATCTTTTCTCTCTTTCTCAAGTTCTCAGAGACAAGCTTATCCTTCTTTCTGCTCCTCGGAGAAGAAAATTTCTAGACAAGCGTAACGTAAATGTTCCCCATTTTCTCTAGAGGATAAATATCGTCCGAGTATCGTCCTTGAGAAGGATCATCTCCCAAGAGATCCTCCTGTATACCTACGCTAACGCATATCCGCCTAGACTGCTCCTACTACTTGCTTTATTCTCGCACCTTTGGCTTCCTCTTTCTTTCTCTCTTTTCTTTTCTTTTCTTAGAAAAGGATCTCTCGAACCTCTATCGATCACTCTCCACACCTATAACCTTCATGGAAAAGGAAGAGGAGGAGGACTTGGCCGAAGCTCGTTTCACGCTCAGTCGCTCGAAAATATATTCCTTGGGTCGTATCTTCCTCGTTGAGATGACCTCTTCTTCTTCTTCTTCTTCCTTCTTATTCTTCCTTCTTTCTTTTACCAATAAAGAATACCACCATAGTCCTCGTGCTTCTTTCGAATAACTTGGAGAATAAGCGAGTGCAATTAAAATTTAAAGCGTCACCGAGTACCTACCATCTTACATACTTTCCTTCTCTCTCTCTCTCTCTCTCTCTTCCTTTCTATCTTTCTCTCTTCCCATGAGACAAGAAAGAAAGAAAAAAGAAGGAATTTTTACGTTCCCTAATCGAATGCTTTTTTTTTTCTACCTTGCATATGCCAAAAGATCTTAGAATCCAGAAAAAAGAAAATTTGTCCAATGAATTTCCTATCCAAATTTGCCCCCCTTCCCCTCTTGGCGTGTACCAATGTATGGAAGTAAAAGTACGATAATTAAGGTTCTTTTTCAGAAAGATTTTTCACCTTTCCTAATCGAATGCTTCTTTATTCTCGTCTATTCCTTTTTCTCTACTTTGAGAAACATTTCTCTTGAATATGCCAAAAGATCTTAAAATCCGGAGAAAAAAAGATTTGTCGAAGGAATTTCCTATCCAAACTTGTCTTCTTCCACGTGTACCAATGTAGGGAAGTAAAAGGTTGATAATTAGGGCTCTTTGTCACAAGGATTCAAAGTAAAGTAAGGAAAAGCTTACGCTACTAAGGTACCCAATGGAACCAACTTCTTCTCTAAGTAGCTCTCTAAAGATTAAACCAAGAATCAATGCTACTCTCCTAGAGACTTCTTCTTCTTTCTTCTTCTTCTCTCCTCCTCTCCCCTTCTTTCATCTTTCATTAACATGCAGAGTTATAATAGTTCGTTAAAACTTGCTTAGTTATCTAATTCCCTTACTATAGATTGTAAATATTTCACATACATTTACTTTTCATTGCCAAAAAATCTTTCTGTCTGAATGAAAATCGTTCAGAGAGGACTTGTACCGATTTTTCACGAAAGATGATATTAAAAGATATTAACGATGCCACGTCGACTGTCTGCTGCTTCCTTTCCGCGTTTGCCGAGATGGAATCTAAGAGAGAGGAAAAGAAAGAGGAAAAAAAAAAAGGAGAAGAAAAATAGAGAAAAACGTAGAGAAAGAAAAATGAGGAAAAGGCCGAGATGAAAGTTGAACCCATCCTTTCCGTAAGAGAGTACCAAGAAGACGAAGCTTTTGAATTCTACAAGACTATGCGCTCACCGACTCTTCTTTTCTCTTCTCTCGGTTTTCCCGAGTGTTTCCACTCTTAATTTTCCTTCCTCGCTCTTATCACCGCCTTCATCGTCGTCGTCGTCGTCGTCGTCGTTGTCGTCGTCCAAATTTTCCAAATATTTTTCTTCCTCACCGTGATTTCTTTCCTATCGTTTACCCTACTCTCTTTCTTTCCTAGTTTTTAACACTTTTGGTACGAAAGTCGGATATATTCGGCATTCATCTGATTACTACTCGTCACAGCAGACAGAATATTATTTATTTTGTAATATTTTTTATAGACAAATTATACACTTATTTAAATTTCAACATTTGAATTAATCTTATTTTCAACTCTTTCTAATTCCAATAACAAACGAACTGCTTCGATTTTGATATAAAAAAAAAAAATAAAGAACAGACACAACAGATTTACCCACCTTTTCCCTAATTTGTCTTTTCCTTCTTTTTTAGTTTTTGTTTTCTTTTTAGTTATCTCTTTTTATTCATCGTTTGCAATCTCTCGTGAAAGAAACTCGTTTTTCCTTCGATGCGAGGGAAAAAAGATATGATGGGATGAGAGATATTGTTGAAAGGAGGTGAAAGAAAGAAAGAAAGAAAGAAAAAAAGAATGAGAAATAAAGGAAAAGTACAAATCCACCAACTCGTCTCGTATATATCGTCTCCTCCTCCTTCCTCATCTCCTTTCTGGAATGCCCTTTCACCCCTCAAGGGTAGTTCTTTTCAGACTATATTCCTTATTTGTACCAGATGCCTTCAAAGCTCTCTACGAACTCGCTTAGCGCTTATGTTAGCTATGTTAGGAACGAGAAAATGAAATAACTTGTTCAAGAATGATTCAGAGAGAAAGAGAGATAAAAAAGTGAGCAAGAAAGAGAGAGAGAGAGAGAGAGAGAGAAAAAGAGAAAGAGTTAACGCATTTTCTTTTCGGTTTACGATTTCACGAATAGTGTCGAATAAAGATATCTCAAATATTATTCGAAAGATTTTCAGGTACTCGAGTTGAAATAATAATAATAATCGTTAAATTCATAGATCTTTCAAAGTTTATGAGCAACCGGATAAGAGAATTTTAATATGCACCGGGTTTTGCGTTAGAGGGAAGAGAGGGAAGAGAGGGAAGAAGAATAGGAAGAAGAAGAGAGAAGGGTATTGGTCGTATAACGCAAATAATGAAGCAGCACCACCACCACTACCACCACCACCATCAGCAGCAACAGCAGCAGTAGCAGCAGGTACTGGAAACAGCCGATATTTCGTTCCATCGTCTCTCACTCGAGAGGAGTCATACCAAGGTGTACCTTTTCCTTCTTACTCTGAGCGTGGACTAATTAAATTATAAAATCTTATGAATAAATAAACGGCACTTTATAAAGGAAAAGTTAGACCCGAGCGGGGACAATGAAATTCAAGACGGAGGAGGAGGACAAAAAAAAACCTACCAACTTTTACGTAGAGAGCTATGAATTCTTTTAAATAAAGAAAGCACGATGAATAAATATAATACAATTTTAGAGCGAGAGAGACTTTATAGAAGAAGAAGAAGAAGAAAAAGGATGGATCCTTGGCTGCGTATTTCAAAATCTGCCAATGTTCTCGATATTAATTAGCTATCCTAACTTTATTATAAAACTTCAATTGGATTTTAATGCGTAATCTTAAATGAACTTTCGTAAAGAACCTGGAATAGATAGGAGAGTGAGATCTTTTCAGCGTAGGATATTATTCGTTGGTAAAAGCCACCTGTTGATATACACTGAAAACACAACCCTACCGAGTCCGAACCCTGCCCAACTTATCCCATATTCTCCTTTTTCTTCAAGATTATTTCAAACAACGATCTTTCATCTTTTTGTCGATATTCTAGAAAATTGATCGGCTTGATCAGATGTGATGTTAGGAAACTCATCACAAGGAGTCACGGACAAACTCTGATAGACAGACAGAGAGAAAGAGAGGGAGAGACAGAAAACAGAAGATTATTGGAACGATCCTGTGGCACTTAATTAACCACCTGATCGATACATCCTTGAGATAAGGTTTCAGTCTTAACTCGAATTTCTCTACCAGGAAGATCGCAATTCCCGCGTGAGTCTTTACCCAAGGATTAATTTAGTATCCTTCTCTCTCTTATAATTAACCATCGAAGAATTGACGAAGATGATTAACGGAAACCTGTTAATACCAAACGTTGGTGTACGACGTGGCATGTAAAGTGACTAAAAGTTAAAATTACACATATACACACACACATCTAACAGGAAGAACAAGATAGGTAAGACGAGTACGGGGAAAAGGCTGAAATTCGAGCCAAGGAATAACGGGAGGAAGAACTCTCCCCTTCCTTCTATAGTCGATGCTTTGTGTAGGAAATTCGACTAGAAGCTTGTTCCTTAATTAAAGGTGAGAGCAAAACCTAACAGACTTTCGTGAATTCTAAGTAGTTCAAACTGGGCCAATGAGAACAAAAGAGAGAAAGAGTAATCGAAGAAGCCGACAAATGAGAATCTCGATAAAATGTCTAAGTCTTATCCACCCTCCTCTCCCCTAACAAATTACTAACCGATCGATGAGGAAACTAAAGTAGGATTGTAAATAACCTAACTAATAAATGTCGTCAGTTAAAGGGTTCACTTCGTGTGGTAGGTTGAAAAATTCGAATTTTTCTTATTGCATAAATTGATTCTTAAACATGATTTAGGTGATTTTTTTCGAGAGTAGTACAACTCATGTTCTTACAGAGATTTGTGGTTAACAATTTTTTTACACACTATTGAAATGTTAATAATTATATCATAAAAAGTTGAAAGAATTCTATATTTTTATTAGTCGTGAAAAAAAATTCCTAAAAAATGAATTAAAAAACCGGTCGTCATCCAAGAGGTTGACCCCTTTAAGTCGAGTAAACGTCAAACGAGTTTTCCCCGAGTACGCGGAGTAAAATCGTAGAACGATCCTCGAGGACGATTATCCTCTCCTGGTAGGAGGATATCAATAACCAGCGACTCCGCGCACGTCGATGACTCCCTACGTGCGAATTTTAGCACCTGCGTACGTCTGATCGACTGTACCGCGACGTCTCCAGTTTCATATCACGCAGGCGTCCTTCTCATCACTGTCTGACGCACATACACACGCAAATTCATTTCTCTTCAAGTTGGAACGACACCCATCGGATTATAAGGAGGGCACGTTATTATTCCCTTAACGTAAACACTGATGTAATTCCGTTCACGTACGATGATTTCCCTTAAGCCAATGTCCATCTAATCTATCTGTCTCATTAATTAATCTCATTAATTAGTCTCATTAATATACTACTTCATCTACTGTTTTCTTTATCATCGATCTACCAGTGATCTAAGCTTACTATTTCACCGACTCAATTAATGTATGCATTTAATGCATTTTAGCTAAGTGAATCTCCGATAAGAAAAAAAGCAAACAAACGTAGTATCAGCTGTAGTAGCGCAAATATGGTGTTGCGTGGTTGGAGTCAGGTTGGTAAGAGAGAAAGCACTCCTTTTGCTGCTGTTCGCCTAGGATTCAGAGGTGCAGCCTTCTACCTGGCTCAACGCCCACACCTCCCACCACCTTCGATCGGAGAGATCCTTTCCTTGTCGTCTCATTTTTTTTTCCTTTCTTTGCTTAATTTACCTGGGTCATATTCGGAATCTTATGCTATTACTGCTGGTCCTTCTTCTTCCTGAGATCTCGGAAAATTCGTTGCACGAAGATAGGTTATGTGTATACTTATGTATATATGTTTGTGTGTGTTTGTGTATATGTACCAAGGACCGATTGTGCGTTCACGCGTATTCTTTAAATGTATAAAGTTCAATCGAAAAGTACTCTTGGGGTTCTTATTAGGAAAGAATTTTGAAACGTTTCGATCGAGATTCATTCGGAAATATCTGGCGGAGGATGGATAAAAGTCAAAATTCGATCATCTTTCTCTCCTCTATCTCTCTCTCTTTCTCACTCTTTTCAATGGGGAAAGTCTACCAAGAAAATTATCTGGACATCTACGTGCTAGAGAGACGTCGAACGAGTCGTCTAGATGATTTCCACGACTGCGAGTTAACCGGAGAACATAAGATGGTAGGAGGAAACGTGCTTGCGCACGCGTGCTTATCGTTTCAACGAGGTGGAGTAAAAGGAGGGGTGGTGGAAGCTGACGACAAAGTGTGTAAGCGTGGTATAGACGGTAACTTGGACGCTGTTAGGAAGATCCGAATGAAGAGGAGCACGAGGAGGAGATGGAGGTTGATCTGAAGATAACGGGTTAGGTGGTAACCTCTCTAACAGGTAAAGGAGCCCACCGACTCGACCGAGATTTCCTTTTCAGGTAAATTCCACGAGCGTGGGCGAGCAGGGTAGCAGACAAGCCAGGATGTTGCACACCTGCCAAGAGAGTCAAGCCAAGGTGTGTATGCACGTTGGATTCACGATGCTTCCCTTCCACTCTTACTTTCACTCCCACTCCCTCCCACTCTTACTTCCATTCCCACTCCTACTTCCTCCTCCTCGGTCACCTAGCACCACACCTCCTCTTCCTCCTCCTTCTCCTCCTCCTCCTCATTCGCACCACGATTCTCCTCGCAATTTCTACTCGACGTTCTCGTGTTGGTATTAGAACTATCATCAGCTAACATTAGATGGATAACAACTGTGATATAAAGGTAGATCGTTATACTTTTACGTTACCAAATCTATCTATCGACTGTGGTGTCGCGTTTTGCAACATTATCTCGTTGACAGAAATAACAGTGACACTTGACACACAATAGCTATACATTTAGGTATAGCTTTTAATCGCAGTTGCATAAAGAGAGAGAGACTAACGCATATACCCTGTCAGGGTCATTCGGAAATGCAGGCAAAATCGAGCAAAATCCCACGTAATTTCACATTTATACCACCCGTTATGCTAATTACGTTGTGGCCGCGTTCAGAACGTACCTCGACGTTTTGAATAATTTTCCATTGCACTGGCCCTAGCATGTTTCTCTCTCTCTCTTTCTCTCTCTCACACCTAACTTTGCTACCACTCAAATATTATGCGTAATTACGAGCGAGGGATTATTAAGGTGGCCCCTGCCAAACGAACAAAAGGGAACAAAGAACAACTCTCTGAGTTTTGGTGTTACGCGGTTAAAAAAAAAATTACACCATTTAATTGAAACAATTAGGTTTAGCCTTAGAGAAAGGAACCAGTTCACCAGAGTATACGGCATGCATACTAAATTCGGATTACTCTATCGCATTTTAATACGATAAATCCTTACTCGAGCTAATCGAAGATTCTCATAAATATTCAAGAGAGAATTTCGTCGACCGATTTAGAAAATAGTACGTGAGTTTGGCAAAGGTCAAGGCGATCAAATTACCTCGATTACTGTAGTTCGATAAATCGATTTCGTTATTGCTAGCGCATCTTTTCTCGTACCCCATCATCATCATTATTATTATTATTATTAATAATAACAATAATAATAATAATATTATCTCTTTTATCATCCTTTCATCGATAAACGGTATAAAATTGTTATCCAAGAAGATGACTAACTTTTTATTAATATTCAATCAATCGAAAAAACAGATAAAAATAAAGAAGAAGAAGAAAAGTTGAATCCAACTACGAAATAATGTTTCTCTGTCCCTAAGTTCGACCATTAGACTAATAATTGACTTATCTCAATTGGATAATTGAAATTAGATTTTAATTAGGTTGCATAGAGTCCTTCGATAGAAACAAACCAAGTGGCATCGTAGTCGGGAATTACTCTAATCGTTCGAGAACATGCGGTTTAGATCGTTGTTAGAAAAGGAAGTCATACCTTTGAAAGGGTTAAAACAAAACGTCTCCTCCTATACCAGAGCGGTAAGGAAGGCAAAGAGGTTTGCTTGGTATTCGTGCGCAGATAAAGGCACGATCCAGGTGATTCAGGTGCGCGAACAGGTGTTCGATACTAGGACGGTAGACTGCAAGGAGGTATATTTATACTTTGCTCCTGCAATCTCAACCGTTTTAACACTTTTTATTTCCGCTATTATTAATTTTAATCGCATGCAAAGAGACAGATAGATATACAGGTATGTATAAACAGTTGTTGAATTGATCAGATAAATAGTTGACTGATTATCTAACATATTTTTAAAGATTAGATAAAGATTTGTATAAAAATAAATATATATATAAATAATTCATTCATATGTGCATACATTTATTCATAGAGACTTTAAATCAACATTTCTCGTAGACAGAAACATCAAATTAACCAAATGTCTTTTCGTTGTAATAGAAATCGTGAATTAAATTTCAGGTTTTGAAAGATAGGAAAAAAGAAGTAGAATGAGAGATAAAGAGAAGAAATTTTGTTTTAATAAGTTGTCAGATGTATAAATAACGGGACAGGAAACAGGTGCTAATACCGTTAGGAAGTATTATGACATGAATCACGTATACAAAAGATAGATAAACTTTCTACGACATCTCTCTCTCTTTATTTAAATACATATGTATGTATCTTATGTATACTAATCAACACTTTAGAATTGGAAAAGAAAACCAGTTAGAGAATGAACCTTACTGATCTTTCGCGAAAGCTAATATCCTGATCAGGTGCACCTGTTTATTCATTTTGAAGCTAAGATTTACCTTTTCTGACCTAAAAGTCATGGAATTCAGGTTGTAACCCCTTTGCCTAACTCCTACATCTATTATGTTCTTGATCGAATAGGCAACCCAGTAAGCAAATTTGATCTATTCTGATCGATCTTCTATACATCTCCCACTCTTCTCCATTTCACTCTCTCTCTCTCTCTCTCTCTCTCTCTCTTTCTCTCTCTTTGCAAGTGCTATCGATATTTAATCGAATATATATTATAAATGTAATCTAACGTTCTGCATCGAGCTGAGTGACATTTAACGAAGTTACACGAACGAACCCCGACCAAACGCTACTCCTCTTTTTCACTCTCTCTCTCTCTCTCTCTCTCTCTCTCTCTCTCGTAGCTGCTGCAACTACAACTTTGTTGAAAATGTTAAATATCATCGAAGCCGATATCCCGTTCCTCTCTCTCTCTTTCTCTCTTTCTCTACTCTAAAACGTCCCTTACTATATTTTATTTTACATGAAATATAAGATACTTTGCATATCCTGCATTAATCGAATTTTCGATAGTAACAAAATAATCGACCATTTTTAACGATAAATGGGAGAAATCGTAGAACCTAACTTTTTGGTAGCAAAATAGTTTCATTTAATTAACCGTACATGTTACCACCTACTCTCTCTCTCTCTCTTTCTCTCTTTCTGCTTTACGTTAAGTATGATGAATATTATAATCGATAATATCCATTTTATTTTTTTCTTAATTCTTCATACATACGAGAAAATGTTTATAAAGAATTTCGTATTAATTAGCGACAATGATGGGGAATAGAAAAAGGTGCCAATAATTAACAACTCTGCAAACGAACGACAACGACCAACCAAACTTCCTAACAGCGAAACTAGCATAAAACACAAAATGAAAATAAATCAAATTTATCCGTGCTATATAAAAGTAAGTACGGTATCGTGTAAAATGGCTATTGTTTTTGTTTTTTCGTTTTTTTTTTTATTTCCAATCAATGTTACGTAGTTATGCAACGTTCCCGCACCTGTTAAGCTCGTATTGAAAAGTTGGAAATTTGTATTTAACGAAAGCACGCTAAACGCGTTGGGTCTATTGTGCTAATAGCTTTTCCCCACGGGGAAAATATTAAAGAATAAAAAAAAAAGAGGCAATGAAAGTAAGAAAGAAAGAGCAGAGAGAGAGAGAAAATAGACAAATATTAGTTTTCAGAACGCAGTTAGTTGAAAATTGTGGGTCAATAATTGATGATATTAAAGATCTATCGGTGAAAGCTAATAATCGGCAAAAAAAGAAGACATACAAGTTTGACCTTGGGCTATTATTTTATGTTATATAGTTTCAAACACAACGAAAAAAAAAAGAAAATATGGTGTAAAGTAGCGAACTCAAATCGAGATATTCAAAATACAACAGATTTTATATTAAAATAAAATAAATGACTATCGTTTTAGAAATTATCTTTAAATATGTAAATAACGGAAGAATCAAAATTATATATTTGGTTTTTAATATAATAGAACTAAACTTTACAGAATAAAATTAACTTAAATAAATAATAAAAATGTTAACACACGTTTAAGATATTTTCTTCTAAAAGATATTAATTGAAATAATATAATCAATATGCTGAT
>JACGTP010000917.1:0-15899 GCA_023678845.1 Mischocyttarus mexicanus
AACGGTAGAAAATATTTCCTTCTGAAAATCTTTTTCATAAAGCGAATTGGTGTTTATTCTCCAAATTTGGCCGACATTAATTATTTCTACCTAGTTTGGCCGGTGCGGAGTTGATTGACACGACCGCAGACACTGAATTAGAGTTCCTCATGCGCATCGAGTAACGCCGTTCCATTGGAAATTGAATTTCGATGACAAGCACGAAATATTAATGGCCAATGCACCTCTGCCATTACATAATATCTACTTCGGGATAGTTAGAACGCACCGATAGAGATATATTGGGCTGAAATTGTAAAATAATTGGACAATTATTATGATTATTAGAAAATATCACCTCGATAAGACAATGATAAGAAAGAGAGAAAGAGAGAGACATACAGAGAGAAAGATTTTATTAGTTTCAATGTTTATTATCTACCACCTGTAATAATAATTATAATCGTACGATTAAATAATTCTAATCACGTTGAAAATCAAGATCTGATACATACAAATGGGACAAAACACACACACACGCACACGCACACGCATATATAAACATACACATTAATACACTTTGATCCAACGAATTTCTAAAGGCACTAATCGAAGTCAAGGATTATCAATCGATTTCGTATTGGTAGCACGCAAATATGTACGCGCGTGCATACAATCAAAGCGCAACGCGTTTGATCTTTGGAAATTCAATACACCAAGGTAGTAGTATTAATAGTAGTAGTAGTAGTAGTAGTAGTACGTAGATACGTACCGATGTTATTTGTTCGTACTATCGGTCTGGACGTGAATTAAGTACTTATTTAAGATTCAATTTTAACTTAAATGAATAACGTTAATCTCTTAGCCAAAGAAAATTCTATCCATCTTCCTCTCTCTCTCTCTCTCTCTTTTTTTCTGTCTCGTTAGAAAGAAATTTTCTAAACTTTCTTTTGAAAAATTCGATTGTACTTTTAGTTAAAGTCCATTGCACTGAAAGAAAACTTACCCTAATTCCTGAAAAAAGATTAGCAAGCTACGGCAATCAGATTAGCCTACTTTAAAACAAGGAGAGAAAGAGAAGTTGTTTTTCTTTACGCTTCCAATTGTCGTCTTTTTCTTTCTCTTTCTTTTCGCTATTAAGTTTATAGTCAATCGATTAAACTACAGAATCAACAACCTCGTTATCAAATATTCTAACTAGTCCTAATCATTTACGGAGATGCTTGTACTTGTTATTCCCACGTGAATATCCCTGTTTCAGATAAACATAATATCGATCCATAATTATGATTAAGTCTGATCATATCTACTTGATATGCACATACAGAGATATATACACCTGTTCTATTTTCTCAATATCGCTATTTAAACAGTATCTCGTTTCGAACATTTACATAATTATATCTAAAGAAACACTTGTTCAACTTCTCTTACATTAATCAAATTCCACTTTTTCATCTAATTAATAAAAAGTTTTGAAACGAAAATAAAACGACGATATTAAATTATTGAAAATTGTTTAAATAATATCTTCTAACGATTTGAAGAAGCTTTCTAAATAATTAAAACAAAAATAGGATCTGTTTAAATATTGATTAACTCGTTGACAATTAATCAACCATTTAAAACTAGATAAATGGTAACTCGATTTACAACCTAATATATGTGCCAATAATTATGAAAGTGATCTAAGTCATATTACATATCTTGTTTCGAGATATTTCACGAATTGCATTTGAACACTAAATGAATTCCAACATAATGTTAAAATTACAACCACTATCCAATGGTATTATTTTTGACAATATCGTCAAGATTACACTGAATGAATTTAATTTAAATAAATGTGGATATGGAATAACTGATAAACTGATTTTTTGTTATAAACTTTCACTTTTTGACCACTTTCATAATTATGGGCAGAATCTTATGAAGAAAACTAGAAAGAATACGATTAGTTCCTTCGAAATTATGAATTGATAAGGAAATTAAAAGATAGAAATGTTTTGATTAGTGAACAAGTGGTAAGAAAAGAAAGAAGGATAAGATAAAAAAAAAAAGAAAGAAGAACTTTAATCATTAAACATGATTAAATGAAACTAACGAATAGATCCGACACACTCTATCAAACTATTATACGGTAAATTGAATCGCTCGCTTTGGAATAAAGCTGCCGTGAAAATTGTCCCAAATCAAGCGTGGATACAATGCATAATTCATAGAATACGATGTTACAAGGAAGCCGATAATTGGATATACGAAGGCGGCATTGAATCTTCCTCACAATGCGTCTGGCTTCGATTTTCAATAGTTGCTACTGACAGCTAATACTCCAAAATACAAAAATAAAATTAAAAAAAAGATAATAAAAAAAGACGTCGCGTAATAATACTTTAATCTCAATCCATACGATCAAATTATTATATATTTATACAAGTTAATTATTTATCTTTTTTTTACATATTTCATCGTATTTTATATTTGTAATTGAGAGAAAAAAATTTTGAAATATTAATAAAAAGAAAAAAATAATTTAATATTGAAATATTACAGTTTCCCCAAATTCATATTTTAAGGGTACAAATTTATTTCGCGATAAAATTTATATAAAAAAAACAACGAGAAAAAAAAGAGAGAGAGAGAGAAGAAGAAAATGGGGAAATATTCGGGGAAAAAATTGGTCGCACAAATGGAAGTTGCAAAATTATATCCGACCGTGTGCCTGTGGTTTTTCTTTGAGAGGATAACTAAGGATAAAACGTTAATAAACGCAAAAATTCTGTTGGGAAGGTTTTGTTCAGCGTCGAGAAGGGAAAAGGGAAGAAAAAGGGCGCGAAAAATGTGAGAGAATGAAAAGAGAATAAAAAGAGAGAAAGAGTAGCAACGACAGCGGAACTCTTCGGAGACGTCACAGCTGTTCTTTTCTTTCTTCCTAATTAAACGAAACCGTAATTTAACGTGCAGAGCATGAAAATGGACAAGAGAAAGGCTTGCTTTTGGTGTTCCACCGACCTAAATTACGATACAAATTAAGGGAACTCGTAATTATTCTTAAAATAGTCTTTCATTTACGAGTAATCATAATCGTCGTCGTCATTATTATTATTATTATTATTTTATTTAAAATATACAGGTAACCTTTCTCTAAAATGGTAGATAGGTTCCTAGAAAACTCCGTGTTGTGTGAAACCCGTGTTGTATAAGACTCAGAACCAGTACAAAAATGGGGAAGTTAGCTAAAAGAGTAGAAGTACAGTACTGTATAAAGGTTTTTGCAATTTATGAATCGTGTTAGATTGAAACCGTGTTATAACATGCCATGCTATAGAAGGGTTCTCGAAATTTACGAATCGTGTTGGATTGAAACCGTGTTATAAGATGCTGTGTTGTAGGATTCCTGGCTTTTTACGAATCGTGCTACAGCGAAATTGTGTTATAAGATGCCGTGTTGTAGAAGGGCTACCTGTATATATATTTTTCTGAAATATAATTTGAAATTTATCAATTAGACTAACTTTATTCTTAAATCTGAAGATTGGAAACTTCGTTAATAAAAATATGCTTTTAAACGATTCCGAAGGTTTCGAAACTTTTCCCATAGATAACAAAACCGCAAACAGGTTCGTTATTACTTTTCAAAGTACAATCGGATAAAATCCATGGCCTAGTTTTATCATTTTACCCGATTCGCAAGCTTCCGTTTTACGCATACGTACACACACACACACACACACATACACACACACATATCCAACGTGTATCTATCTTTCTATCTATCGGAGCTTTCATAGAAAGCTAGGAAAATCAATATCGAACGATTTATCGAAATTATTCATACGTCATTGATTCCGATGGTATAATATCCAAAGATAAAGTCGAGTCCTCGTTTTTAACAATTTACAAAGTTACGTTGAAAAACTGAACTGTCGTGTGTGCATCACGTCATTAGGATTGAGAAAAAAAAAGGGCCTATCTCTCTCTATCTTTCTCTTTCATTTTCTGCTACGTTTTTTTTTTTCATCTCCTTCACATTTTTTCATCAACCATCTAAGAGACGATGCCAGAGAAGAAGAAGAAGAAGAAAAAGAATAAGGAAAAATATAGAAAAGAAGATATTCTCAACAGCGAAATTAAATCACGCCCTGGGGTTATTTTCTCCATGCTTAGAAATCTCTAAGTTCTTTGGAGGGGAAGAGAAATAAAAATTCTTTTTTTTCTAACAAAAATTCAAAGCGTTCTTTTCAACCGCATTTCTCTGTATAAGAAAAAAAAAACCTTTTTTATACCCGTTGTTTTTTTTTCTACCGAAAGTTGATTTAACATCGAACAATCGGATAAAATCTTGACGAAGAAACTCCAAAGAGGGAAAAAATAACGATCAATTAAACAAAACTTAATTCATAGTTTATAACATTAATAATTTAATCTATTAAATTGTCAAGTATGAAGTAGAGCAAAAAATGTACACAATTGAATAGAACATTTGCTCCATTTAATTGTCAAGCGTGAAATGGAGCAAAATATGCATATAATTAAATTAACAATCTAATAATGTAATTTAAATAAACGTAAAAAGATGAGGGAAAGGTAAAATCCTTTAAAAACGATTCAAAATGATTTGAGAAATAAATTGAGAGAGAAAAAATAGAAAAATACAGACAGTGAGAGAGAGAGAGAGAGGAGGGTGAAAAGAAAAATGGGGAGGAAGATATAGCTACTATAAAGAAGTAGGTGGCAGAAAGCAACAGCAACAGCAACAGCAGTAACAGCAAAGGGGAGGATGGGTGAAGGGAAAAGCAGGAGTAGCAGAGCAGTAGAGTAGCAGCAGCAGTAGCAGCAGCATCGATTTGGTGGCAGTACATCCGTGTAATCCTGGCTATCCGCGAGTCGACTTTTTATTGCCAGCTCGACTAATTTATCTCCCTAAGCCCCGGCACCGTCTCATACATAAATCCTACTGACCACTTCTCTGAACCACCCTACCAAACTAGCGTTCATGCTAGTTCAAGCTAGCTAACGTCTGCTTCTACTCGTTTCTCAAGCAATATAACCAACGATTCTCAACGATATTAGAAAACCTTCGAGATTTGACCTATGACTAACGCTATGATCGATTATTCCCTTATTCCTTTCCTTTCCTTCCTTCTTCTACCCCACACACTGCTCTTTTTCGACATATCAATTTTCCAAATAATAATCGAATTTCAAACTAAAATGTTTAATCCCTTCACAACTTTTAAGATTTATTGTATACCAGTACAGGATGAATGTATACTGGGTATAAAACGTGAGTGTGTTTTATTTTTTAGACAACCCATATAAAAGTTTTTAATTTGTTTTTCTCCTTTAATGTTTAGTTTCGTTATATATATGTATGTGTATATGTATCTCTGTATGGTATTCATTGTCTCCAAAAAGTCAAGTTTGCTTTTAATTTAACGAAAGGACAATCTGAATCTATATCTATGTATATATAATAAAAGAGAGAAAATGTAGGGTAAGAGAGAGAGAGGGAATAGAAGTTTGTATAAGAGAAAATGTTACAAAGTAACACAGCGAGAAAAAATTCATTTCGTAGTTGGTAACTTCGACGGGGAGAAGGGTTTCCTATTTCTTTTTTTCTGTTTTTCTATTTTTTTTAACAAATTTAATATTCCTTTTGTAAAACCTTTCTCGTTGGCATATATAAAAAAAAAAAAAAAGGAAAGAAGTAGAAGATGTATCACAGAGAACAGTTTTCCTTTTCGTTTCGCTTTGAAACAGTTGAAGTGGAGGAAAGTAGCAGGTAGTAATAGCAGGTGTAGTGGTGAGTGGTGACAGTGATGGTAGTAGTATAGTTGTAAGGTAAAAGAGAAAAGAAACGAACCGATAATACCAATAAAAAATTTCTTTCAACCGTAACGGTGTAGTCTGCTGCTGCTGCTGTTGCTGTTGCTGTTGCTGTTGCTGTTCCCTTTCATGACAGTTTTCTGATAAATGAGAAAAATAATCCTCCTTTTTTTTTCCCCTCCCTTTCTCACTTATTCCACAAACAGTCAAAGAGTCACATCAGTACGAAAGAGAAATATAGAGAAAGAAAAAGATCTTTGAGATCTTCAGTTAAAAGTAAAAGTTTGTTTCTTTTATAATTTCTATCATTCTCATTAGCTTTTAATAGGATACTCGTGTCTTTTGAAGTAGTCAGAATCCTCCCTACTTGGTAGCCCGCTACTTTCAGTTGTAACGATGACGATGCTGCTACTGGCTATGCCAGTGGTTTCTGGTGGCAGAAGCAGTGGTGATGGTGGTGATGGTGGTGGTGTTGGATGCATTAAATCCGAAACGGAAGCACACGAGTAAAACGTAATGAGAACATTAGCGGAGTGCCAGGTAGGCTTTTAAGTACCCACAGGGTACCCTTTCTCCTTCCCAAACCCTTTCCCTTTTCCCATCACGTCGACCTGGAGAGAGGTGGGAAAGGGAAGAAGAGGGTTGTTCCTTTGCCTTTCTAAACTGGGCACTGCTAGCTTTCTACTCGTACGATGATGCCCTTTCTATCTGGCTCAGCAATGTGCCACAACACGTAGGATTTTACTGAACGTTTTCGTTAGCACAAATCTATATATATACGAGCATAATAATCGTGTAGTATCATCTCAACCGTGCACCGAGCACACGTTTATACTCATAAACTTCTGTTAGAAAGAATGAGAGAGAGAGAGGTTAATATTAGTAAGGGTAGGGTGTAAAAGCAACCCTTAGAAATATTTTCGAGAGCTCTTCTCCTTGGTCCCATGCGATTATCTCTCGTTGAATAAGACACAACGAGTAATATATACGTGAAACTCGAGTACACCGTAACCAGTAAGAACCTTTAATCGGCTTTATTAATAAAAAAATAAAAAACAGAAAAGAGAAACTATTAAGTTGTGAAATATGAAATGAAGCAAATGTTCAATTCAATCACGTGAAAATCTGTTAATGTCTTAATATCCATTTGAGTTGGAATTATTTATCAAAGTTAATGATCTACCGGTTATTAAATTCTATTTTTATAATATTTCTCTTTGGTTACTGGTAAAAAATAACAAAAAAGAAGATAAGTAAGAAGTACCCGAGCGTTAATTCGGGACCAACGTAAAATGGATAAAATGTTTCTATCGTTAAAGTCGAAGATACGCATTTAGTAAGAGACTTTAATGTCTAAAGTACTTGGCCGACATCCACCGAGGCTGCTTTCTTCTCTTCCCTGAACGTGGTAATCCGAGAAGAGGATGTAATTTCTTTTAAACGGATTTAAAATAATCTTCGCGCGATACGGACCTATGTAAAATAGTCTAGGATTTCTCGGTTTGCTCATGAACGCGTTCAACACGTCCTCCTTTTACCTACCCTACCTATGCAATTCTTTTTATTTGACTTTAGTTTTAATTTTATTTTATTCTATTCTATTCTATTTTATTTTTGCTCGTTCATTCGTTCGTTCGTATATCCGATCCATCCAAAGTATCACACATCTATATGAAATTTCAAAGCTAGCTTTTCATACTAGCAGGAACCCCTTGAGATTCGTATTTCTCGATAACGAAAAGAGAAGAGGTTAACTACCGAAATTCTTTGCAACTCGATCGAGCCGAAGCATGACCAGCTACCTGGTTGGCTGGTTGGCTGGTTGGTTGGTTGGTTGGTTGGCAAAGCTCTGCCATTCGATACTATAATGATGGATGAGGGTCTGCCATGGACACAAGGTACGCGTTAAAAAACATCATCCATAAACGACAGGACGAAGAAATATCGGATAGTGTGTGATACTAAACAGCGTTAGACATATTACATAAAGAGAGAGAGGGAAAGAAAGAAAGAAAGAAAGAAAGAATCTAACGGTCGATCAAAATTTTTCCAATGTTTTTCTTCGATTTTTCTTTAGAAAATATCGTAAAGGCAACGAAGAGTCACCGCTATCAAACGTTCGAGTACCATAGACGACGTTATAAATCGATCTTAGAAACTTTGCATTTATCTATTGGCGTATATTGAATATCTAAAGCGAAACGAAACAGGTAACGAATAATACACGTATGAGAAAATATTCCTATCGCAATGAATGTTCTCGAGATTTCGAGTATTCTGAGATTGCATTTTATTCTGGGTTAAGAAAAAAAAAAGATAATTTTTCTCAAGTATAAACGAGATAATAAAGACGAATTTATTTTCTATCGCGTTTCGAATTAAATTTCTAAAACATTTCAATTACTAAAAGTCATCTTATTTTAGAGTTTCGACAGTAAGGGGTACCCGAGAGTTTCACGTTTTACAAAACAAAAATATTTAATGAATGAATAAGTATTATTTGAAAGATTGATGATCATCGATAGTCGTAGTAATATTAAAACAACGTCAAAATTATTACATTGTCAAATTATGAAATGGAACTAATTTCCTATTCAATTATGCTCCATTTCATGCTTAACAGCTTAATACTTGAGGAGTGGTTTTTTTTCTTTTTCTTTCACGCAAATAGGATAACGAAATTTGTACTCGTTTACGTTGTCTTACGTTGAAATAGAATGGGATATTATTCCTTGATACAGCTCCTTAAAACACCTGCTCGCTTTTACCTCGTTCATCCTTAGGTTAGTATAAAGATTGAGAATAGTAGTAGTAAGCTGTAGAATACTACGTACCACCTATCAACCCTTATCGCTGCTACGTTTCTCGCGAGAGTTGTTTTATTTTGTCTTCTCATTCTAACCAAAAGCTTGCTTTCTTGCTTGCTTGCTCCTTTTCTTTCCCTTTCCTTTCCTTTTTTTTCCGTCTATTATAAAACGTTGGACACACTGGGAAAATCGTTTTGCCCAGAGGTTAGAAAGCTTCATTCTAAGTGGCCCTAGCTCGGTTATCTCAAGCAGACTACAGCTTTGCATAACGATTATTGCTTTCTTCCTAGCGAGATTTTAACCGTCAGCACGGTGTCTGTATCCTTCTTCTCTTCCTTACGAAAATCCTGAGAGAAATGAAGAGAAAGATAGAGAGAAAAAAAAAGAAAAGGAAAATAAAGATTGAAAGATAAAACTCTGTCACTGGTTGGGGATACGATCTCGAAGGAATTAGTGAGTTAACCATAGCATTATTAAAACGTACTTAGAAAATCAGATAATACGTTGCACCGGGACGATAATTACTGACTGCCAAGCTGGTACGATAAAGAAATCTTAAAACGAGAAGGGTTTTTTCCTTTCTTCATTACTTTACTACTCTTTCTGTAATTCCTTAGTATTTCGTCGTTGCACGCGATCGCTTAGCAACGTTTCTAGGATTTCTATTCAAAGAGTTTCGACGAAAGGCTCGATACGAGAGACCTGTCGGAATAGTGATCGATAGTATTTCGTTAACTACTTGTTTAGGGACTAAATCATGAAAAGGGAGAAGAGAGAGAGAGAGTATTCGTTCGTCGAATTCGATACGCATATCGAATTGGATGAGATATATTTCCGAAATGCAAGTATAATTAGTGTCTGTTAGTCCATTGGGTTAGAATAACATTGCTTTCCAGGATTTATATTATGTATGGGAGAAACCACGTGCCTCAATCTCTCTCTCTCTTTCTCTTCCTCTTTATATACATAAGTATATATATATGTATGTATATGCATATATGTTAAACAACAACAAGAATGACTAAATATCGCGTTATTCGATGTAAGTAATGCAAATGTATTCCCGCGAATCGTTGCATTCCGCTTGAATTTCCAAGGATGCGCACGATGGATAGATGGGTGGATGGATGAATGGAAGGGGGGTTGGCTTACGGGGAACATGGAATGGGGAAAGGGAACTCGAGAGAGAGAGAGAGAGAGAGCGTAGAATGCAATTGCAAATTGAAATACTTGCGAGGCACGTTGACAACGTGGCAAAGCTACAGTTTCACGGATAGATAGATATAAACCGTATACGATGCCGATACGAAGACGACTACGACGACAACGTTGACTACAACGACGAGGACGACGAAGACGCCGTCGGCATTTCCGAGAATATTAATTCTCCTGGCTTTTCTCGCATCACTCGGATTTCGATATCCTTCGCTTCTATCGCTAGCATCAACTAGAATCAACCAACATCACCAACCAATGCACCACTAAAGTATTACCAAGGTACGACAAAGCTCTTTCAAACGAGACTATTAGGTTCGTCAAATATGAAATGAAGCAAAAAATGCATATTATTGAATTGAAATTGCTTTGACAATCTAATATATACTTGAACTTATGACGTCACAACACAATTTACCTTACTTTTTGAGAATTTAATATTTTTATTGATTTATTTAGATTCTTTCTTACGTAAATATCTTTTACGAATGTTTTTGATTATTTTTGTAATTTCTGTTATTCTCCTTGTCCTGTATTTTCTTCGGATGTATCTATCTATCTATCTATTCTATCTATTCTATTCTATCTATCTATCTTACCTACGAAGATCGACCTACCTACCTACATTTGTCACGAACGGTTCGAAACGGGTAGCTCGGCGGTACGCGACCGATGATCGATTGAACCATTTTTCAAGCTCGCAATTTCCTCGAGCAGTAACGTTGTCGTCGTTCTCGTCCACGTTGTCGCCAAGACGATATATATTTTTCTTTTGCCTTCCTTTACGATAGAATGTAATATATTTTATATAAATAATAAATAATAATAATAATAATAATTTCATTTAATAATTTCAAACAATACTTAACATATAATTCCAATTACATTTAACCATGCAAAAAGAAATACAAAAGGCTACTACCATTCTAAAAACATGTAACATAATACTCGTATTTCTAAACACCACTTGGTTGGTGATTTGACAGTGTCCTATCAGGGTTCAGAAAAATCTCGACAATCGGAGAAAACAAAAGATTATTAATAATAATTTTGACAGTTTTTGTAGTCTTACTATCTTAGGAATTATCGTAGGATAATGCTCCTTTAAGCGGTTAGCATGGTTCTCTTAGAAATACAATTTCATTAGCACGACCGTTCGTTTTAACGCTGTTAAGCCTCTGAAAATACAATATATACCTACACGTCGAATCAGAAGGAACACCTAGATACCGTGTTTCTCGAGGCAACGTTGACTCTCTCTCTCTCTCTCTCTCTCTCTCTCTCTCTTTCTGTCTCATTATCGAACGTTTGTCTTAGATCTTATTAAGGATGTTTATCTTGAATAGGTACGTTGGTGGTATTATGAGGAAAAACAAGAACCCTAGGAAAATTAGCTTCCTTCTAAAGGGGGCAGGAGAAAAAAAAGCAAACTAACGCGAGAAAGCAGGATCAAACAAAGAAATCTGCTTTACTTATTTTTTCTCTAAAAAGATAGAGAGAGAGAGGGGATTATTATTAAAATAACATAATTCTTGAAATGAGATTCAAGTAATAAAGAAATCCAAATAACTTGAAATAATTAAGAATTGCTGAATAAATGAATGGGAAGAAGGGGGAATAAAAAAAGAAGGAAAAAAGAGAAATGTAGGTTAAAAGAACGTTTGATTAAAAACGAAAGATTCGATGTTAAAATGAAAGGAATAACCAGGAACGTGTGAGACCGACAGTGCAAGGAAAATCGAACTCGTTGAAGGGCAGAAAATCGTCTGTGAGAGAAAAAAAATCAGATGAAATAGTACCGGGAAAAATGTTCTATCCTTTCGGCAGGTTCAACGTCGTCTGGATTCGTTTCAGAGATGAATTTTCGAGATAAAGAAAAGAATAGACAAACAAAAAAAATGTTAACGTTAAATCAGTGTTGAGAAACTGACAATGAGAGTACATGTAATTCATAAAAAGAGAACATGAAAGTTACCGAGCATCAATTGGTTTTTTTTTTATACATTTCATCCATCTCATCCCTTCCTTCTCTTCTTTCCTTCCCACCCACTCTTCTTCTTCTTTTTATTTTCGATGAGAAATAAATGCAACTTTTTTCTAGGAACCCTCTATCCGTGTTCGTTTCTTTTAGTTAAATATTTTGTACTTTGCTTATTTTGATTTTCCATTTTTCCCTACGAGATACGAATAGAGAAAGAAAGAAGGGAAATAAAAGAGAGAAGAAAGAATACGACAACCGTCTGAAATCCCTGGGAGAAGAAAGACGCGCATGTCTGTCTAGGCCTTCGCGTAAAAGTCAACAGTTTTTCAAGACGATACAAAACGACTTGCCGTTGTGAAATTGAAAGAGCATAAAATGCGAATAGGGGGGAAAAGGAGGAGAGAGGGAGAGGGTGAAGGTGGAAGAGATAGAAATTGTAAAAAAGAAAAAGAGAGAGAGAGAGAGAAAAAAAAAATAAAAACGACATATGAATGGCGTATTTCGTTCTTCCATCGAAAACGAAAAACCACGTGAAAACGTCAAGATTGCTCTTGTTTTTTCAATCCTCCTCCACCCTGTACCTGTTTTACTATTATTATTATTTATAAAGACATTTATTTCAATCATTTTTAAAAATTGACTTTTTCATCTCGATCGAGAGTGAAATTTCTATTCGGCAAATTCTTATTTAATCAATATTTCAATTATACCAGACATATTATACATTTTATATACAAGTAACCTTCCTCTAACAGGATAAATAGATTCCTAGAAAATTCCGTGTTGTGTAAAACCGTGGTGTATGAAATCCAGAGCCTGTACAAAAAGGTGTGTTACACTGTATCCGTGGTTGTAGAAGTACAGTGCTCTACAAAGGTTTTGATAACTTTCTTATCGTGTTAGAACGAAACTGTGTTATAAGATGCAGTGTTGTAGAAGGGTTTCTGCAATTTACGAATTGTGTTGGAGCGAAACCGTGGTATAAGATGCCGTGTTATAAGATGCCATGTTATAAGAGGGTTCTCGCAATTTACGAATCGTGTTGGAGTGAAACCGTGTTATAAGATGCCGTATTGTAGAAGGGTTTCTGCAATTTACGAATGGTGTTGGAGCCAATTCGAGTTATACGATGCCGTGTTGTAGGATTCCCGATTTTTTACGGATCGTGTTGAAACGAAATTGTGTTAGAAGATGTCGTGTTATAGGAGGGTTCTACTTGTATCTCATTTCTATTCTTGATTCTTAAGAACATGAAAGAGAAAGAGAAAGAGAGAGAGAGAGAAAGACCAAGCAACATTCTCGTTAACGTGTAATCGTAAATAGGAAATATTGAACAGATACCTGGGCGAATGGTAACGAGCAACCGGAGATTAATTTTCAAACGATATTAAGCTTATTTATCGTTCGGCCTCGGTGTAAAAATGATTTAGCGTAAATACACGCGAGAATAAATACCGTAAAATAACCATCCAAGGGAGTGGATATCTCTCTTGTTTCCTCTTTCCAAATGGAAACATTTTCCATCTCCCTTTCTCTCTGGATTCCATATCCGCAACTCTGACGCAGTCAATGAAATACCACCATGAGTCGTTCCATAACATTATATACTTGACCAATTCGTTATAGATACATAATCAACATCGTGGTAGTATATTTAAATAGTATATACATAGAGAAGAGAGAGAGGAGAAAGAGAGAAAGAGAGAAACCACAATTGGTAATCATTCTGACCTCAATTTCTCTGTTTATATGAATCGTTAAAAATAATCATCTCTCTCTCACACTCTCTCTCTCTATTTCTCTATTCTCTATTCTCTGTCTATCTATCTCTCTCTTTCTCACCCTCTAACAAATTTATTAAATCTATCGAACTATCGAAACCCAGAGAGTTGAATTCGAACGAGTTCATAAATCATCAAACGAATCGCCCATAGTTTGCTTGCCACCCTACCTGTTCCCTTTTCTCTCTTTTTATCCCTCAAGTCCCTTTTGTTTTCGTTTCCGTTTGTACGATATATTCTTTCTATCCTGTAAACCGTATGAATTCTATCATACTCTGTTTTTTTTTTTCTCCCCAGAACGACAAAAAGAAAAAAACTATGTTGAAGATGTGCATGCATCGAGGTTAGTGTGATCCAAAACGTTTAAGCATGGTTGAATTTCTTCTACCAACCCAGCTACCTATCTATCCAATAAGCTACCTACCACTACATTGCTACTATACCATTCCCACAATGCATGAAACTTTAAAGAGGGTATCGCGACGAACATGATTTCTGCGCGCGCATTACTTTTCGCTTTAAAAGAAAATAGAAAAGAAAAAAAATCCGGTCAAATTTATCTACCAGAATCACATTTCCAAATGTATTTCTAACGAGTTTTAATGTTTAAAGCATTTTAAATATCCTCAGCTTGCTCTCTCTCTCTCTCTTTCGTTGCTTTTATTTTTTCTATTTTTTCTTTCCCCCCATAGAATTAAAATTCTCATTTCGCGTGGATAATAACGTTTTAAAATTGAATCATCGAAATGAAAATATCCGTTCAAAAGAATGAATTAAATATTACAAATGATCGATTCTTCTTTTTTTAATGTTTAAGAAGATCGAAAAGGAGACATTAAAATGATCGTCGAACGAGCAGGAAAATTAGAGGAACGGTCGTTGCAACGAACGAACACGAACGATTTATACGGGCAATTCTTTCTTTCTTCTTTTCGTTCTTTCTTTCATTCGTTCTTTCATTCTTTCATTCTCGTGGAATTCTTTTTATGAAGGAGCACCTCTTCGCATGGATCCCCTTTGCCTCGTTAACTTTAACTTTCTTTGTTCGATTTATACCCACCTTCTTCAATCCCTTCCCTTCTACTGTATTGACAAGTTAACAGTAACAATTGAGAAATAATATCAAAAAAAAATCGGAGCCAATCACGAGGACTACAGACAGAAGTGAAACCTTCAAACTGTGTTTAGAATTTTCTAATTGATTATAATATTAAAAATTACGATTAAAAACACTAATACATTGAATATAACCAATTGTATGTGTGTGTTATTTGTACAATTTAATGATTTATGCAGAAGGTGTGTCAGTCTTTGCTCAAAAGCCCCTTTGTTTGTGTAATTTGAAAAAATGTGAGAATGTGTGAAGTAAAAGAACCTTCTTTTAGATAAATCATGAAATTTTCTAATAACACACACATACAATCAGGTATATACAATGTATTGATGTGTATACGTGTACACAAGTTGCTGATACGAACCCATAAGATTTTTCCCTATCAAAAATCGTCTAACGCGTTTAAAGAAGCTTTCACTTGAAAAGATTATTTCAATTATCAGTTTAAATGAGAGAAACTAAATAATACTATAATAAATCAATCATTTCAATCTTATTATCTCTTTCAAATGTTATCTCAGCAATTATAGTTAATGAACGACCAATTTCAAACGTTTAATAAACGTGCATACTCGTTCTTTCTCTTCCTCTCTTCCTCTCTCTTTCTCTCTTTTGAAATAACCTGAAAATTTCTCCTTGATTTATAGTCAATGATAAATTTTCCAAACTCCAATGTCCACTACTACTGATCTCCTGACAAGTATTGATGGATCAACGAGTGCATTACGTATCTCGCAGCTCGTAAAACTTTGATATTTCCATGCACAATGGTGAACGTTTTTAAACCCGTACTTCTTCTTCTTCTTTTCCTATATTTTTTTTTGCCTATCACGATTCTCTACAAAAGAGAGACAGAAAAATACAGGGAGAGAGTAAGAGAGAGAGAGATTAACACAACGAATGGTTTCTAGTTTATCAGATATCGTCGGGGAAACGTGTTTTTTTTTTGGATGACCCAAAAAAGATTTCCCCGTGTGTTGTTTCATTTTGCTTAATCGTTTAATTGAAAATAATCACGTGGCAAAGCAACCTTCGAATTTTAATTTCAATTTTCCAATTAAATCTTTTTCGATTACTATTCCTCGAGCAATGCGACTATAAAAATAAAAGTAGGGCAACAAAAAAAAGAAGAAATCTTACAATAAATTATATCAAAATATTCTCTAAATTTTTGTCTATTCGTCCATACCTTT
>JACGTP010000918.1:0-15880 GCA_023678845.1 Mischocyttarus mexicanus
AAAAAAAAATATCCTACATAGTCGAAAGATATACGAGTGAATATCGAGAATAAAACGAGTCAAGAGTCTTATATATGTAAGGTATATAGATTTTTCTAAAGAATAAACCGACTTTATCATGTGTTAAACTATCTTCTCGTGAGTTATATACGCTTTCGAAAAAAACATTTTACTCTTTTCTTCAATTTTTCTTTTTTTTTTATATTGGACGGACGTATTGGAAATGCGAAACATTCTTTTACTTAAACTAAAGCTTTTTGGTGTTTATCGATTTAGCCTATGGCGTTACCATTTTTTTTTTTCATCCAACGTTGAAGTTTTCCTCTAACCGCTTAGTCGTAGTCATTCTCATCTTCCCATTCCTATTTTTGAATACTTTTGTAGCGAAATTTAATGTCTTTTTGTTATCGAGTAAGATGTAACTAGAATTTAGCAAGTTTTATAAAAAAGAACAAAATACTGTGTTATTAGGATATTCTATTAATACATAATTATTCTATTCGTATTTAATAATAACATATATCATAGAAATAATTGAATATTAAATAAAGTATCGGTTGTGAAATACAATTTCATCGAGTGAGATGTAATTAGAAGTTGGCAAATTTTGTAAAGAAGAACAGTTGTAGAATTTGAACGAACGATCTATTCGCGAAGAATGAGAATGCAAAGAAGAAGTAGAAGTAAAAGTAGAAGTAGAAATAGAAGTAAAAGTAGAAGTAGAATAAGGAAGAGAGCTTTGGGCTGGTGTGAGGTGGGGATATAAACTTTTGCTTTTGGTGCTTTTGAAAAGAACCAAAGCAATTCTGGCGTTTTCTTTGCCGTTGTCAGACTTTCAATTTACCCTCGTCCCTCAAGTCGATTCAATTACACGTGCGTATAAGAACCATTTTAGTCTTGTGACACCCTTCATCACCTACTTCACATCCCTATCTTTCATTTTCCTTCTCTTTCTATCCCCCATTCTTTCGCATTCTCTGCTTTCATTGCTTACCACCGAATGAATTGAAAAGAAAATCGAGTAACATTATTCACGTCAACTTTTTCCGTGTAAATCCTATTGAAGAGAAAAAAAAAGAAAGGAAGAAAGAAAGAAATTGTTAAGCATGTTAACACCTTCAGGTATACTCGATCAATTTTACGAACAAGGCTACCGTCATTTTTTTATTTATTCATTAATTATCAACCTAATCGTTTTTACGATATAAAGGTAAGCTCGTTATTTAGTATACTACGTTTAATAATAATAATAATAACAAAAATCCCCCTTTTACCCTCTATTCTTTTATATTAATTATTAACACTTTGATTGTCAAGCCAAAGAATCAATAACAAATCAAAGAACAAATAAAATTGTATTACCTTATATTAAAGACAAATATTCGCTTTATAATTTCTTATAACGAGTGATATATTAATCCATCTTACACGGATTATGTTATCTTTTTAATTCAGATTAATTTAGATGTTCATTTACATTTTGTGTTATTATCACTTAACTTCAGGATGAAAAATAAGTTTTTCGAAAATCTTCTGAAGCGTTGTCCGAGTTCTCGTATCAACGAGCTGACCGATATTGTAAGTGGCCTTCTACTAATGTAAACAAAAAAAAAGAGAGAGAAAAAAAAGAAAAGGTGGTAGGAGGAGGAGGAGGAAGGAAGAAAATTATTGCAAGCGATTCTTGTTAACATGCACCCTTTTTTTTTAATGGTGCCCTACAATTTAAAAACGCGAATTGTCGAGTGGTCGTATTTACCATTACCGAGCTGAATGCTCAACGATCTTTGAAAGAAGAGATAGAACAAAGCACTTAATGCATAACTTTTTCAATATTATTTTCTTTTTCCCCTTTTTGTATTTTTTTTCCTCACGTATTTGCTTATATACTTCATGATAATTAATTCTTAACTCTTGACTTTAGAATTACATATATCTCGATCTTCGTATAATATTTACTTTTTTCATTTTATTCTCATAGAAAAATGAATTCTAACAAGGCAAGCATAAACGAAAGATAAAAATACGAGTAATCGAGTATATATATATACATAATACAAATTGCATATTTTATCATACGTATTTAGTTGTACAGTTAACCCTCCTATAACGCGGTACTCTGAGAATGCGGTTTCCATATAACGCGGAGCTGAAAATACGACAGCCCTCCTATAACGCGGTACTTTTAGAACGCAGTTTCCATATAACGCGGAGCTGAAAATGCGACAGCCCTCCTATAACACGATACTCTTACAGTGCGGTTTCCGTCAACAGCATCCCATAAGTTCCTTCCGCGTAGCCTAACAATGTTTAGTCTATGTTTAGTTCATTAGGGCCTATTTGAATTATAAGGGAACATTTTGCCTATTAAAAGAAGACGAGTTAGGCGACTCATATTATCTGACAGCGAGGATGAGTGTTGAAAGATTAAATTTTACAAAAGTCTTTCTTGTTTTTGTTGGAAAACAGTTTTTCAGTTTAGTTTTGGTATCATTTCTTTATATAAACTCTTCAATTCAATAAAAATAATTTATAATTTATCTTGTCCTTATTGGTCTCCATATAACGCGGTACGAATAATGTGATTTGTACTAATTCTGCGTTTCTTATAGCGCGGTTTCCATACAACGCGGTAGACGGTTTCCATAGAACGCGCTACGAATTAGCCTGGTTTGTACGGTTAAATCCGAGTTTCTTATAGCGCGGTTTCCATATAACGCGGTACGCACTCACCGCGTTATAGGAGGGTTGACTGTATATAAATATGTATTAGTTTTGATTAGATTGTCGATATTTTGACGAAGATACCTTCTCGTTGCTCTCAGTAAAAAGATTCTTACCGATTTATAAATATATATTATTATTAAAAATGTATTAGGTGTACAAATAAGTTTCCGCCGTTCTTATTAAAAAATTAAGCATTTGATGATTTTAAATGATGTAAAATTGCTTCCTGAGTTACTCTTAATATAAGTGCCTGTTTTTTTTTGCGTTTGGCACGAATTTTCAACCAATAATATTTCTAATTCTGCGTATTCGTACACTTTCAGCCTTACGTTACGTATTTTATCTTCGACGTCACAGTCTCTGTTCTTGAACTATAAAAACCATTCATGAAAACTTCTCTAACTTAAAAAAGCCTCGACATATGCCTCTACAAGCAATCGATGCTTATCAGATGCAGATTTCTTTAAATTAAATAATTTAATCAAAAGTTCCCGCAAATGGTGCTTATTCGGCTCAAAACTCGACATTTTTGAACGAAAAAAAATATCTGTTATCGATACAAAATTACTAATATACTAAGATTATGTTGTCGAGAGATGTCAAACCTTACAATATGACATTTAACATTAGTCAATTTTAACCATAAGTTAAATATAAAGCCATATTTTGTTAGACGGCGGAAACTTATTTGTACACCTAATATATTTTATAATTAATTTTCTTTGTTCTCTTTTTTTTTAGTAAAAATCTATCTAATATTATTCAAGTTAATATTATTTATTGTATTTTATACTTAAGTATTAAATATTTATGTTAATCTCTTCTTCCTTGCGATTGTAAAAAGAAAAAAAAATATTTTTTATATGCTCGTTTTTTATTAGAGTTTCTTTATCGCGACGTTAAAGTAATGACCGTTTATTTTTACATTCGAATCAAAATTATAACTCGTAATTACGTATCAGTTGTTTTATATTTTCAAAGTTGTATTTTTAATGATCAAAAATTACCATCGAAGATTTTTATTTCCATTTATTGACAGGAAATGTTTAAATTTTTGTTACTTTTATAAAATGTACGATACTAAACAAGTTTCTTGGGTTGGTGTAACGTAATATAACTTACACGACTTTGACATCGTGCATTTTTTCTCTAATTTGATAAAAATTAAAACGATTGCTTTTTCTCGATCGTTTAAATTCACATACAATTTATGGAAATACTTTTATCATCGAACGTTTCATATCGGTTCACTATGCGAAACGTTTTAATTATAAAAGTGGATACCATTTAGGTATTATTTTTTCTAGAAAACGAAGTACCAATGATTTCTTTAAAAATAAATTTATAATTGAAATCAATCTTGGTTTATATGAATTGAACCTCTCAAAAATATTCTTCAAAATAGTTTTTTCTTATATATAGATACATTTAATATTTTTCTTTTTATATTTCAAAAAAGTTTTTTTCGTTTTCCTCTTTAAAGAATAGTATTGAATTTTTCGACAAATACTCGTGGATGAAAATTCGAATAACTCGGATTGGTATGTCAAAAAAATCTTACATCTATCTTGATGATATTACACTTAAGTGTAAAAAAATTAAACAACGATGGTATTAAGTTTCTTTTTAGATTCTCCTTTTATCTCTCGTTGAATTATTTTACATGGAATTTTGTTAACGCGATAATCGCATAAGCTTCTCGTTTGTTACTACCTTTATTAAACTTTAACACATTAACTCACGTAAATTACTCAATTTTCTTAACATACCTTTCAACTTATATATATATTTATAATATTTTTTTTTCTTTTAAATAATATTTCCTTCCTAAGTATATTGTATTTTACTGTGTGATTATAAATTTTAATTAAAGTTTTAATATTTCATAGAAAATAATTGTAGTATTATAATAATCGATATTATATTAAGAATATCATTTGTAGATTAAATGTTTAATTTATTTGAACATTTCGGTTTGACGATTTTACTTTTAGTAACACATATAACAATAAAATATTATATATATATTATGATTATAATTGTATTTTTTCTATTTTTGTATTAATGGGTTCTATCCCATAAAACAAAATTAAAAAAATATGTATATATATTATAACAATATATAAATTCACCCTAATTTAATAACTCACCACTAAAGAAGTCTGCGTTAAATTAATCGATTGATCGATCCTCGAAGATCCACGTGGTCACGATGACAGAACAATTTTCATAGTTAATATGTCAATCAGATAAAAATTCCATTGGATATTTTTCCACAAAGTCAATCGATTTATTTTCAACATTTTGAAATATTATTGATCAAGTTAAGTAAAAAAAATCAAAGTTAATAAAAACGATGAACAAATGGACGACGATGTATAAATCAATCTGATGAATAATAATAAGAAAGGTTATATATTTTATCTTTTTTTTTATTTAACAGATAAAACATAAGACCACACCAGTTGCAAAGCACGAAAAGCACGTGGCCGAGCCACGACGCGTACTGGCTGCTTCGTGGAAGACAGCTGACGAAAGGTGGTAGTTTCAACCCCCCTTTTTCGTCCCTGCTAACCGCTTGCTTTCCAAGACTCCCCACCCCAAACATCGAGCTGTTTCTATCCTCCTGACACGGTACAGATTTATCGTTCCATTTATGTGAGAATTAGTATTAGATCCAACTATTTTGTTTTGTTTTCCAGTAGAAAACAAAAGGAGTCAATGGATCAAAAGGATACGATATTAATTCCAGATTTTATCTGATTGTATCACTTTTTGGTTGTAAAACAAAATAATATTTAATTGAAAACATACAGAGGATCGAAGATAATGGTTTAAAATATATGGACCGTTTATTTTGAAAGTGGTGCAAGTCAATTTTCTTTCGTTTCGAGAAAATTAAATGTTAGCAAATCTGACAATTCAAAAATATAGGTTAATTATATAAAGTCTGGGAATGTTTGTAATCATTTATCAAAATGTCATTTGATTATATACATTTCTTTTAGGCTAATTTAACTAAAATAACATATATTTCCAGGCTGCAAATGGACTTACACCACTTTCATAATTACTCAATTGCAAATATCATTTAATTTCAATTTTGAAATAACAAATATTACTTCAAATATATTTCATATTAATCCAATTTGGTTTATAAATAATGACAAGAAATAAAATAGAATTAGTAGTTTTTATTTTGAACGTTAATTATATTTATATATTGATAAACTTAACACAAGATATTGGTATTATTCATTATTTATGCTTTTCATGTGGCAGTGTGTACGTCCATTTATTAACTGAACTCTAGTTATTTTCCTTACATTTTTCTAAGTACAAATTAAACATTTTTCTTACGTTTAATTTAGAATTCAAGAACATCCGTTCTGGATTTTAGGATCGAGTATAATGACTTTGAAATGTCGGAAAACTTTGACGTGTTCTATCACTGTAATTGTCATTAGTTCATTAGTTCTTTTGCAACAGCTATCCATTTGTCAACGCATGTCTTTCGAAATACTATCATGCGCTTTTAAGATACGATCAGCTCGACCAGTAGATATGTTAAAAGTATTCATGAAAAACTTCTTACACGCTAAAATGTTTCCGCGAGAAGTGGCCAGGTGAAATTGATGAGCACAAGCCCTCAAAATGCCCGAATGATTTCTTGGCCTTCTTCTATTTACAGTTTTACGTTGAACATTACACTGGAGAAATACGTTTTGTTTATTAAAATCGCCTATATTTAAGAATTTAACAAAAATTGCTCTACGTTCTGATTCATTAACGCGTTCTATGCATTTCTTCGACCAGTTACAGTTTTTGGATTGACATTTTTTTCCTGGAATAAATTTTCCTTTTTTTTGTATAGTACTCTTGTCCAGCATTTCGCTTAATTTTATTTATTCGTTGCGTATATTTTCCTTTATTTTCTCTTGCAGAATTCAAGTTCTCAGTAACAATATCCTTATCTGATGAATATTCTATCTCTATAATTTCGTTAATTTGTTTTTTTTGTCAATTGTAAAGCCACCGGTGGCCACTAATCCCGTCACCTTTCTATGGAAATTGGACTTACACCACTTTCAAAATAAATGGTCCATATATGAAATAATTGTGTGCGCGTGTGTGTATAATAATAATACAATTATAGTGTAGTAAAATTATTGTAATAAAATTTTATTGTATAGTTATAATATATTATATAATATATTATAGTAAGTATAATTTTAAAAAGTGCTTCCACTACCACTGTTATTAGGCTTACAATCTCTGTCTACTTCAGAATTTGATAATTCTGTGTCAATATTTTCAACATTTTCGGGCACCTGCTCCTCGCAATCCATTCTGGAGTCTTCCAAATGATCGTTCGGTACTTCAACTATTTCTATCTGTTGCTGTTCGTTCTGATTTTGATTATTGCAATTTGAACGTTGCTGGGCACGATTTCGGGAAGATGATCGTTTCCTTGGTTTGGATTTTGAACTTTGACCCTTGTGTTCTTGGTTAATCGTCGATCTCTTTTTTTCTGAAGATAACAAACATTCTTCAAAAAATGAACAAAAAAATACTTTTTTAAATAATCGTCAATTTTTTTATAACAAAATAATATTTATATGTATTATTTATCGTGACTGACCTCGCGAATAAAATTTGTTTTTCGAATTAATCGATTTGTCGTAAGAATTATCCTCGGAATTATCCGAATCGTAATTAGAAACGTTCTCGTAAGGATGATCGTCGGATTGTAATAAATCGTTTTCCTCCAATTCGAAAAATTGTTTACGTTTAATCGATGACCTCCAATCGTCGTTATCTTCAACTCTTCCATCTGATTTTCTCTTATACTTTCTCGTTGATCTAACTTTTCCCTTAGTATCTGGAGATTTTCTACTATTTGTGCACTCTCTGCTACGATTTGCAATACCCTTACGACGCATTTGTTTTCTATTTTGCTTTTTACTGAATCAATTATAATTTAAATAATTTTAGTTATTTTTAGTCGAATCAATCAAAATATTTTCAACTGTGTATTTCAAGTTTCAACTTTTACCTGTTTGAATTTTTAATAGATCTTATCGGTCTTTCGGATGATTCGTTTGACAATTTATCAGTAAAATTATCGTTGAATTTAGTATCTTCATTAACGAATTGCTTTGCGGATACTGGATTTATGCTTAATAAAATTTTATATCTTCCTCCTCTGTGTTGAAGTAAACTAGCATTAACTGCATGTTTTAGAGCACGTTGAACCTGTTTTTACATTATCTTATTTATATCAAATATTAACAATAATATTTATATAATATTATTATTTATTTAATATATTATACGTATATACACAATAAATTATAAATCTATACTATATATGATATTATTAATATTATTTATAACCAGATATACATCACTCAATTTAACATATCATTCATTTCTACAGATTGATACTTTTTTTTTTTCTTTTTTTCCTAGTTGTTATCGTCTTGTTTATTTTTACCTGCACCGTAAGATTCCTAAAAGATCCATTTGAATTTTGTTGAACAAAATAAATGATGTCCCGTATGGTTGAACCTTTTTTGTCCGAGAGATTTTCAACCGCATCGAGGACAGTGCTCATTAGCAACGGGTTCGACGGTCGTACCATTATTCTTTATAATTTGTTTATGTCACTTTTTTTTCAACAACGAGAAAGAAAATCTTTATTAATTTTCTTCGTTTAATTATCATCGAACGATTTATACGATTATCCCGTATATACCATAAATTATTTATCATTTATTTAATATGGACACATCTTCGACAATTTTGTTTTCTTTTTTTTCTTTTTTTAACTAAAAATGATAAATTACAATCAATAATTTTATTCTTAACTGTTCGAAAACCATTAATTTAAATAGAATTCTATCCGGAAAGTCATAACAACGATCACCCGAAGAAACATTTGTTGTTTAACGTTGCCTGGCATTTTTTTAACTGAAGTTGCTATCATCTTAAACAACTACAACTTCATATTATTTTTTTTTTTTTTTTTTATATTTTTATCTTATGAATCGTCATTTTCTTTTTTTTTTTTTTCAGTATATATATAAATGTAAGCCTATGATATTTGTATGCAACAAATGTCTGATAATTCGTCGTACCACTGCAGCAAGGCATATCATTTTTTTATTTTTTTTGCTTAGAGCAAGAAAAAAATTTCAGAGTGGAAGAGATAAATGACCCTAAATAGACTACTACATATTCACGATTATATTTTTATCGCAAGCACAATAATATATGTGCAAATGTGCATGAGATACCAGATGAAATGAATGAAGGTTATGGATATGAAGAATTAATTCACATTAATGAAAAAAAGAAAACAAATTTAAGAGTTTATTTAAAAATTAAAATCATAAAAAATCACCTTACTTTTTGATCACACCTCGTATGTATACAAACATCACATACTGGTTACAATTTGATTAAACAAATATAAGTTTTACCGTAATTAACATTCTAACGAATTTCTAAAGAAAATAAAATGTCATTTATAAAAACAACAAGTAGAGTAGTTTTTTTTCCACGAATCATTAAGTACGAACATAGAAATCAAGTGGAACACTCGACCCCTCTAATTACATTAACACACACCTCACTATTTTCCTAACTAACTAAGCGTTTATTTGCGTGCATGAAAAGTATAGTATTTGCAGAGTTAAGGTATCCTAATTATCTTTTCAACACTTCGTTTTGCGAATCATTTTCTATTCCATCTACTATTTTATCTCTCTATTTTTATATCAAACGTGATAGTTTGTTTACGACTGTATATACTTTCACGAAAATGTTTAAACTAACTTAACAACCCATGTACCGTTTGTTCAATTAAATCTCTCTCTCTCTCTCTAAAATAAATAAAAACGAAAAAAGATAAATACTTTTTGCAAAGTTGATATATTCATTGACGCTTTTGATACTAACGTAGACATAATTTGCTAAGGAAACAGTATACCTGTCGTATGTATATACATGTAGTAGTAAATTGTAATACGGTGTTTGTCCGGAAAATTGAATTTCCAGATGGAAAACGGCAAAGTGACAAACACGCACTCGCAGAAAATCACGGTTTCACGATTACAAAGGGACCTTGTTCGATCGGTCTCGTCTCAAACAGGATACTCGGTGTCATCAGCATGTCATTCATAGATTCGTTAATGAACTTGCACAGTCTCGTTGAACTGCTCTGTAGTTTGTTTGTTTGTTTGTTTTTATTTCTTCTTCTCTAGTTTCCTTTTTTTCTTTTCTTCTCTCTTATTATTCTACGCACCACGTTCCATCCAATTAAATCTAATCAATCACCAATATCGATAATCTCTCGATTCTCTTTTCTATCTTTTGATAACTGATAAACCAAAAAAGATTGACTAATTTATTTTACCACCCATCCACTTAAAGAACAACGTACGTACAATGATTTTAATTATTTAATTAACTTGTCATCTCTGAAAACCTAAACTGTAAAAATTCTTTAAAATTTAATGACTAATATTTGTTTATAAATGGATAAAAGTGTTACTTCTTAAATATTCGCAAGATGTTGTAATACAAATATATAATAATTAATAAAAATGTATTAGGTGTACAAATAAATTTCCGTCGTTCTTATTAAAAAATTAAGCATTTGATGATTTTAAATGATGTAAAATTGCTTGCTGAGTTACTCCTAATATAAGTGCCTGTTTTTTTTTGTGTTTGGCACAAATTTTCAACCAATAATATTTCTAATTCCGCGTATTCATACATTTTCAGCCTTCCCTTACGTATTTTGTCTTCAACGTCACAGTCTCCGTTCTTGAACTATAAAAACCATTCATGAAAACTTCTCTAACTTAAAAAAGCCTCGACATATGCCTCTACAAGCAATCGATGCTCATCAGATGCAGATTTCTTTAAATTAAATAATTTAATCAAAAGTTCCCGCAAATGGTGCTTATTCGACTCAAAACTCGACATTTTCGAAGGAAAAAAAATATTTGTTATCGATACAAAATCACTAATATACCAAGATTATGTTGTCGAGAGATGTCAAACCCTACGATATGACGTTTTACATGAGACAATTTTAACCATAATTTAATGATAAAGCCATACTTTGTTGAACGGCGATAACTTATTTGTACACCTGATATAATATTTATTTATTAATATTGTGAAACGATTTATACTTTAATTCTAGGGTATCGAGAATACGAACGATTAGATCGAATTAATGATCCGTTCAAGACATTGTCGTGGGAAGATTCGGTCCCAGGACACCATGAAGCAACGAGTCCTATTAGCTTTTGCCAATGTTATCACCTCTTTCGCATCCTTTCTGTAAGTTAAACACTGATAATTGGAAATTTCACGTTATTTGATTTTCTATTTATTTTAGTACTTCAATTACCCAAGACGATTTAGTATTTTTTCGTGATACAAACACATTTATTTTTCAGTTTACGAAATAATCGATAAAACGTTTGATCGTTCGTCCTATTACCTTTCGTATTTATTTACGAGAATACCTTTTCAAAGTAGACAACAAGTAAAAATAATAATGCCGAGAACATGGTTTTCAAAGAATAAGAATAAGAATAAAAAGATTGAAAAGTAAATATTTGTCATTGTTAACAATGTATGCTGTTGTAACGTTCTGAAAATATTAACACGCTATTATTGTGTAATTATTTAATAGCATAGTTTTGTCGTATTAACCGTCCAACCGCGTAAATTGTCCAATTTGATTTAAACAATAGCTCTTACAATTAGAAAATAAAATGTCAACGTATTTACGTTGTGTAAAAACTAAATGTGTATTCTCATTGCAGGGTAACTGCCAGTGCTAAAACATCGATGAAGCAAAGAACGCAAAGTAACAATCATAGCAACATCAGTGAATTATTAGACAATCTTCTTCGTGGTTACGATAACAGCGTGAGACCGGATTTTGGTGGACCACCGGCTACGGTAGAAGTTGACATTATGGTCCGTAGCATGGGTCCGATCTCTGAAGTCGACATGGTCGGTCATTATCATTGTTTAATTAATTAATTAATCAAATAAAAAAGCCTAATTATTTAGTCAATTACAATGAAATTATATTAATTTAGGGAAAAAGAAATCCATTATTTTTACGTTTATTTCAAGCTTAAAATAATATAATTATTATTTGTAATATTAGGTGTACAAATAAATTTCCGCCGTTCCTATTAAAAAATTAAGCATTTAATGACTTTAAACGATGTAGAATTGCTTGCTGAGTTATTCCTGATATAAGTGCAAGTTTTTTTTGCGTTTGGCACGAATTTTCAACCAATAATGTTTCCAATTCCACGTATTCGTACATTTTCAGCCTTCCCTTACGTATTTTGTCTTCAACGTCACAGTCTCCGTTTTTGAACTATAAAAACCATTCATGAAAAGTTCTCTAATTTAAAAAAGCCTCGACATATGCCTCTACAAGCAATCGATGCTCATCAGATGCAGATTTCTTTAAATTAAATAATTGAATCAAACGTTCCCGCAAATGGTGCTTATTCGGCTCAAAACTCGACATTTTCGAACGAAAAAAAATATCTGTTATTGATACGAAATCACTAATATACCAAGATTATGTTGTCGAGAGATGTCAAACCCTACGATATGACGTTTTACATGTGACAATTTTAACCATAATTTAATCATAAAGCCATACTTTGTTGAACGGCGGAAACTTATTTGTACACCTAATATTATATATTTATAATATATAATATATTTATAATATTATATATTGAATATATTCCTGATATATTATTTTTACAGACTTACTCTATGGATTGTTATTTTCGGCAATCATGGGTAGACAGACGTTTAGCATTTCAAGGTGGGAAAGAAACACTCGCACTCAGCATATCGATGCTGGCTAAAATTTGGAAACCCGACACGTATTTTTATAATGGCAAACAGAGTTATTTACACACCATCACTAGTCCAAACAAATTCGTCAGACTTTATCAAGACGGAAGGGTGTTGTACAGTTCGCGGTGAGTGATTTTTATTATTCTCCAATAAATTTATTCACATTAACTTTATACTTTTACTAATTATTATTACCTTTTGTATAATTTAAAAGAGAATTTCAACCAATGATAGAACGAAATAAAGAAATAGAAGCAGAGAGAGAGAGAGATATTGAGTTAGGAAGAAAAGGGGGAGGAAAGTGACAATATAAAATACTCGAGCAAAAATATCTTCGCCTAACTATTTCTTATCCCCTTTTGTCACAAGTTGTTTGCAGTTGAAAGGGTCTACACAAAGCTTGATGAACTTTTTCTATTTTTTTTTTATTTCTTCCTCGCTCGCGTGTGTAGGAATTTTTTTAACCTTAAAGGTACTACCTTCGCAGTTTCTATTCGAAATATTCTCGTAGTAGTATCTCTTCTTAGGTGGCGTAATATACATGACATGCCCCGGGCCGAGGGTAGCACGAGAATCAAGGGTTAATTCTGGCGTGCTGCACAATGGAGCCGATTCAGAAGACTAGGTCAAGAGAAAGGGAATGGTTTAACAAAGAGGAAACATACATCGTTCGTTCGTTCGTTCGTCCCTCTTCTCTCTACCACCCCGTCTCGTTCTGTCCCTCGAAATCCATGGACTCCCTCTCACTCACTCTCTCTCTCTCTCTCTCTCTCTGTCTGTCTTTTCCCCCGTATTTGTATTTGACTTTTATCCGCTAATTCCGCGTTGAAATAACGTGGCTTCCATCGTACGTTGACTGACTTCCGAACATGTACCCATTGAAAAATTCAAGGATACACCTTCTACTATTCAAATATCGAATTCTGCTGACGAGGTTAAACACCCGACAAATCTATTAACTCGAGATAGTTTTGAGATAATCATAAATTATTCCTATTTTATATATATTTTTATATCTTTTTGATATCAATCAGTCGGAATCATGGAGACTCTCAATAACCTTTTATTTTTTAAGATAAGTGTCTTCGGAGTGGTACAGCTAATGTACTTATGGAGATATATATCTAAAAATTTTTTTACACCTTACTGAAATATTAATAAATATATCATAAAATTTTCAAAGAGTTCTATCTTTTTATTGGTCGTCAAAAAAAATTCCTAAAAAGTGTTTGGAAAAACCAACCGTCACAAGGGGTGTGACACCTTTAACATATACGAACTTTTTACTCTCTAAATTAAAACATTTTCAGTTCGAGAGCGGGGAGGAGGAAGGTGAAATAATATTTGACGAGCTCGATCACGTGGAATACTGAAATAGAAAAAAAAATCTCTCTCTCTCTCTCTCTCTCTCTCTTTTTCTCTCTTTTTCGTTGGGAACACCTGCGTCGCATACGTTACGCTTGTTGAAGCACAACCATCATCGGATTCACACAAGCTGTTGATATCACGTCTAGTGTGTGTACTATTTACACCGCACTTTATTAACCATCGGAGTGTGGTGGTGATGGTAGTTACTGCGAAACTGACCTAGCTCTCGAACTTCATTTCTAAATAACCGAATATAGCAACAGCTCTTTCAGAGAAAATTCAATGAAATTCGAAAGTTGTGAAAAGAGTCGTAAAGAAATTCGATCTTTTTCTCGTCCCCCTCCCCATCCCCCGTTTTTCTCCTCCTTACCCTACCCCCACACACCCACTTGAAAATGTCAACGTTAATATTACTTTCTATCTCGGGTACCCCACCATCAAATGAGACATTTTCATCAACATGCAACCGGGAAACGTCGTGCAATACGTTGGCAAACATTTACAAAATTTTCGTCTACTTTCTATTCCCATCATTCGTTCATTCGTTCATTCGTTCGTACGTTCGTAGTAGGTATTTGCAAAAGATTGCAATTTATAACGCGACGTTATAGATCTTTGGCAATTTGTAGATAAAATTTTGTTCAGAAAATTTCTTTTATCGATGTTTTACAATGAACGATTTTACATTGTTTTTTTTTTTTTTTAACCAACACGAAAAGAAAATCTTCGGCGTTGAGTAAAAATGAAAAGAAGAAGGAGAAAAAGAAAACTCGTAAAATCGTATTCGTACGTACATAAAATCTTTTGAAAATAAATCAAAAGTATATATATATATATACACCTATGTGTATATAGGTACGTACATTGACGTGAACATAATATACGAAACAAAGAATAAAAAAGGGACAAGTGAGGGTTGGTTCGAGTTAAGAAAGGGACAGGTTTTGAAGAAGTTGTAACGTGGAAAAATGTGTCTCCCTTCTAAAACCTCTCTACCACCCCCTTCTTTTTCTTTCTCCTTGATTCTTTTCTTTATCGTATCTTTTCTACAAATGGGTTCTTTCGTATCGTACCCAACGATACAAGGACCACGGTATTCTCTTGTCCAGGTACGTACCTTTTAGTTTCAGAATGTCGAAAGACATTCGACCCCATTTTACGGCAATGTTCCCTCGATTGCACTTGCACATATACACACACACACATATATATATTTAACATTTATATATATGGACCGTTTATTTTGAAAGTGGCGTAAGTCCAATTTAAAAAAAAATAAGATATGACGTAATTTATGCTTAATTTAGTGTAAACTTTTTGTTTATAAGTAGATAGTATTTAATATCTTAAAAAATGCCAATGCTTTGTTCAATGAAAAATTGGCCGGTAAAAGAAATTGCGTAACCATTGATTATGAAAGTGGTGTAAGTCCAATTTCCATAGAAAGGTGACGGGATTAGTGGCCACCGGCTTTACAATTTGGCTTTACAATTGACAAAAAAACAAATTAACGAAATTATAGAGATAGAATATTCATCAGATAAGGATATTGTTACTGAGAACTTGGATTCTGCAAGAGAAAATAAAGGAAAATATACGCAACGAATAAATAAAATTAAGCGAAATGTTGGACAAGAGTACTATACAAAAAAAAGGAAAATTCATACCAGGAAAAAAATGTCAATCCAAAAACTGTAACTGGTCGAAGAAATGCATAGAACGCGTTAATGAATCAGAACGTAGAGCAATTTTTGTTAAATTCTTAAATATAGGCGATTTTAATAAACAAAACGTATTTCTCCAGTGTAGTGTTCAACGTAAAACTGTAAATAGAAGAAGGCCAAGAAATCATTCGGGCATTTTGAGG